>JAVQKC010065543.1:0-15207 GCA_036025475.1 Philypnodon macrostomus
ATTACATGTTATTAGTACTTCATGAGTATCTTAGCGAGTCTAACGGTTCTTCCGATCCAAAGCATTTCATTGCATTTTTTGACCCTGTGTTGAATGTGCATATGACAAATAAACTGAAACCTGAGATACTGTAAGTCAACCTAATAAAGTGGCCAGTGTTTTGTAAACAAACCTTGCTCTTGTATTCCTTTGCTGCCGGATCCACATTTGCGATCATAGCAGTCGTGTTGGCCACAAGGACAGTGTACATAAGACATCCAGACACCATGCTGACCATAACGATCCACATCTCAACATAGTCTGTGTAACACAAAACCAAACACAGTGTAAGAAGCAGCAGCAGCGTGTCTACAGAACGTAAGGTTACATGATACATTCAGGATGGAGGAGGTCAATAGATCTCTCACTCGTTGGAGCGTCCATTGAGCCATAGGACAGAGCTATCATCTGTGACAAAGCACGAAATATGCCCCACGAGTATTTTGCCAGCACTGTAGCGTTCTGGAAGAAAATAAAGATATACAATTATTAGTATTAACTGCATATTTGATTGTGATTACACCATCTTCAAAAACAGTGGTTGGTCATGGCCCAAAGATTCATCGCAGAGAGGTTTAACATAATAATGCAATCTTAGAAAAGTATAATCTTTTAAGTTTAAAATGTGTGAGACTGCGGATGGAAATCAGCTAAATGTGCTACATCCGGTGTATTTACGTCAACTTGTGTGATCTTAAATTGTACGTTCATTAATATGCATCTCTAAGAAGCCTAAATATGTGTAAGAAACATGGTTATGGATACAATCATCATAGGATCTTTCAAAGTTACACAAGCGAAGATGGTATAGTATCATTCAAAAACAGACCATTAAGACTCAATTTTCACAAACATGCTGTAAGTAAAACTGCTGGTACCATGAGATTTTCCTTTCGGACCCAGCAGTCGGTGGGAAACTCCTCGAGCATCGGCACAAAATACTGGATACAGCCGTTCCAATGACAGAGCAGGAATATCATCATGAACAGAGACAGGATCCGGAAAAACAACCGAACCACCTCCAGGTTTGCATTAGACACCTGCAGGAGCCAAGAGTTTATGTATTTAATTATTGCAGGCAAATCAAGGCAATCCGAGACACAGCTAATTAACTCACTTAACTATAGACAGTAACAATCCCCTACTGATGCAGTTGAAGGCGTGGGATCAGAATGCGGCTGTTTGTAGCTTTTGACTGCTGCCCTCCCAACCAAGTGCACCAATTGAAATGGAAGTACTATTTGATAAAATGTACTTACTGTATAAATACAATTTAACAAGTAACCTGTACATGGTTTAGGGCACAGATGCACGTGTGTTTGGATTTGTTCGTCACACAATAACAGCTAAAGCCAGTAATTTTCATGGTAAATTTTTTTTTCTCTTTGTAAAAATTCCGAACGGCTCATTTTGACCCAAAGGCAACACAAGGGTTTAGAGTTGAAGCAGTTGAAGTTGTGATGTCCAGACTAAATTATCTGTGAGTCAGTAATGTGCCAGTCCTTATTGCACTAAATAACATTGGCCCAACTCAAAGTCAAATGTCACTGGAGACTGTATATCAGGTAGGACAGAGGTCGATTGAATTTCAGAGGTGAACTTCAGAGCTTAAAAGACAGTTTAAACATACTTTCTCCACTTCGTTGAAAAACCTGACCAGTCGAGACACTCGGGCCAGCCGGATCAGGCTCAAGATTCGCACAAACATCAGAATCCTCATCATCTTGTTGGCCTTGGATGCGTTGTCATCACTTTGGTAGTAAATGTCCTGAGAAAAATGAACAGAAATGTCATATTAAGAGGTTAATGGAGGCATTTGAACAGTAAGCTGCCCTTGAGAGCTTGTCATTATCGTTAAATGAAAATACTGATGCCCAGCGAGCTACAGAACAGATTCATTTGGCAAAGTATCATCTGAGCTGTCAAGGTCCGTGCCTACACCTAACTAACACATACAACAAACTATAACAATACTGATGGAGCAATGCAAGTACAAATCTATAAAGGAACAATGTTTTGGATGTTACAGAGATATGCTAATTGAGAATGCTATTACTGTAGCTGGCTTTAGGAACCGTACATTATTGACGAGCACACCTGAATAGTACTGTTTTAAAAATATGTTTAAATATGTTTTAAATAATGTTTAAAATAACACATCTAACTATAAGCTACTAAAAGAAATAAATTCATATAGACTTACCATGACGGACAATTTTGAAGCTAACGCTAAGCTAACCTGGGCTAGCACGCTTTCTTTAATGTCAAAATGTATTTACAGTCAGTTTGTTCTATTGTTGTTGTAGAGTGCTATATACATTTTGATTAGTTAATGTTTTATATCCTACAGGCTTACATACTTTGCATCTTGATGCTTCGTCATCTTCTCCAGCTGAATCTATGCTATCTTGGAGCTGATATCCTGTATATAAACTATGAATTAATGTTTGCATGCAGCGTTTTTCATTATTACCGCAAACAGCAGAATGTATCCGATGGGGAAAGCTGCAATCACGTCAGGAATGAACCATGTCCGGAGATAGCTGACTCGGATCTCTTTCAAATCAAGAACAGCCTCCTGCAAAAAAATAGCACAGAACAGATGGTGAACAGTCTGTGCTAGAGTCACAAAAGGTAATGTATAATTTCAAGTTCAAGTTAAACATATGTCGAGTCTAAAATTAGAAGAGATTGTCTCATTGTGCATGGCTCAAAGCAGATATAATTCAATCTGACACTGAACAGTAACTAACGAGGGCATCTTTTACATTTAGTGGCAATTAGGGGCAATATCACGCATAAAGCCCAGTGAAATGGCTTAAGGAAGGGCATCCAAGCCAAAGAAATGGCCGCTGCACACTAGGAGACAGGTGATTGTTGAAACTAAGTAGAGTTTTCCATCACTAAGAATTTATCATAATAGAATATTTACAAACAACCCGTAGTTGGCTTGGATAGGCTTCATTTGCACTCGACCTCTACAGCAAGATACAGATTATCAATGAATTAATACAAACATCAGATTCAATATATGGGCAATTTCTTTATTATATCCATGCCTCATATTATCACTAAATGACCCATATCACAATATTGTTTCCCCTTTGAGTCGATTCTGTTTTAATCAATGTAGTATGCACAGCTCCTTCTCCAAAAATGACAGTGCCAGTTACTCCTGCCGGGGATAAATTAGCTATAAAAATAATGATTATGAAACTGTATTTAACCTACAAAACAGGCTGGATCATTTTTAATATCTGGGTCAGGCAGACACCACAGATGGGCCATTTGTGATTGGCACGATAGAGGTCTTAAGCCGCTAAAAACAAACATAATTGGAATAGCTCACAATATGAGTGCGTTATGATAATCCACTGAATCAACTGAAGGTGTCAACACTGTATTTTTCAATATCTTGGGGCTAAAGGGGAGTTCTAATCTAGATTTCCATGTATGAAGTAGATTGACATTGCTATATTGTATGTGTTTTTGTGTCTGCGCAGGGATTATTACAGATTGGTCCAGATTGAGAAGAAAAATGTCACCTCAGCGTCGTCTCTGATGATTCCCATTCGGAAGTTCAGAGCCACGTCGATAAGAAATAGCGTGTCCGAAAAGACGTTAAATCCTTCCCAAGCCATGCCGGAGTCCCCGTCCAGAAATGCAATCTCCATGGGAATACCGATCAGGTTCAGGAAGGTGATGGACATCATGCACATAATGTAGTAGCTCCTAAAACAGTTAAGAGACATAGATCTTAATAAAACACATTTGACAGTCATTGAGACATGCTGTTTTGTATATAGCTTTCAGTAATAGGGGTGGGTAATATGGTCAAAATATAACATCACAATTTTAGTTAAATTTGTGTTTTTTGTGCTATCAGTGTCTTCATAGAACCTAACTGAAAATCCATGTACACCCAATCCAGTGTTCACCATAATACTCACTAGTTAACACTGGCATTGTTTCAGTAAAAATGACGGTGATGAGCAGAGCATAAATGAATGCACTGTATCACGATTCAATCTTTTATCACCGTATCACCCAGTCCTCTTCAGAAATATGCAATGAATGTTTCATCAGTTTACTAAATGCGAGCGAGTGCCTTCAAAGGTCCACTTGTGTATGTATGTGTATTTAAGTATTGGTTTCATCAGTGGTTGTAGGCTGTTCACATCTTGTATCCCAGACAGACTCAGGTTTGTACTGCTAACCCGTGTGACGATGTTACTAACCAGAAGAATTTGTCTTGCCTGAAACATTAACACTTTTGTCATCCATCTAGTTGTCTGTCCTTTGAGTGACTGTTACATATTGTTTTTCCAAACAGGAATTGAATTCAATCCTCAAGAACTCCCCGGACCAGTGCCTGTAAGGTAAGCCTGTTTATGCACACTAAATACTGTGATACTGTAACTGCAAATCCCCTCAGAGCGGTTTTGAATTGCTCGTCTCAGGTAACTCTCCCAATTGTCTTCATTTGTTCTCTATTTTCACACCGTCCGCTCACCTTACAAACCAATAATAACTGTATATCACACTTTTAAAATAAAGCAGGCAGCTCAGTTTCTCTTAAATTACTTCAACAGAATTACTTTTGAGACATTATTTTATATTTTAGACATCCTTATTGATTACCATGCTGGTATTGGCTGAATCTATCTATAGAGCTTAGTTGGAGGACAACAGAAAAGTCAGAAAGAACTATCTCTGAATATTTGGTTGAATATTTGAAGGCACTTAAGACCACAATATTTTTTATACATTCTCATTCTTCTTACCCCATGAACCCAATACCTCTGAATACACAAAAAATAAGTAAAAACCAAAACAATATACATGTCATAATTTTGAAAAATACTATAATATCAATTGTAGGTCATTAGGCCCAGCCCTGATGCAAAGGTTGATGGGACAGAGGAGGATACAAAAGTTACATAAACTAACTTCACAGGACTTCCACTGCTGCTGGAGTTGCTTGCTCTGCACTAAAGTGTCCCAGTTTTTATACAGTATCCAAACATGTGTGAATACCTCATGGTGCTGAAGGGGTGAATGACCAGGACTCCACTCTGCAGCTGCCGTATACATTCTTTCTCCACTGCGATCTCACTCCCGTACACGTACAGCGACTGGCGGTTCAGTTGAGGCAGGAGTAGCCCTCTCCATCCGCAGGTGGCGGCCGCGGAGCAGGATGTCGTGGGACCCCGTATCCTTTCCACAAATGACCTCGAAACTCTCCGATCTGCCATCCTTGCCACCGGTAGCAAGAGAGGAACTTGCCATGCCGCGTCCTTGCTGCCCCGAGTACTTCTCAGGATGAGTGGCGACTGACTTTGACTTTCTACTAGTCCTCCTACGCTGCCGCCGCCCGTCGACTTCCTCCCCCTTTTGGTCACAAGGTAATTTTCCATCAAGGCTCATGTGTGAAACCTAAAGGGTTTATAGGATCTGCGACTGAGCTGAAAGGATGCACGCCTGTCCCCTCCTCCTGCTGCTGCTGCTTCTGCCTCTAACTCTCCACTGGACCGCTTTCTCTAAACTGGCTCTCTCCACACTGTAAAAACGGACTGTATTCTCTCATGGCTGGGATAGAGGTGGTAGATATAGGATAATACCACCATTTTATTCATACATTATTATTATTATTATATTGTATCTAGATGTTAGTTAACACTGAAGACAAAAAAACAAATGTAAAAAATAATAAAGTGCACATCCAATCCAATGTTGATCATAATGCTTACTTTATATAATATAATATAATAACATAATAATGCTATTTATTGTCGTTTTATGATTATTCCGAACACTTTTGCACAATTCAACAATTCACACAATCTGATCTTCATAACTTTATATCACGATACAATTTTTTATCCCCATATTTTATGCTCCTTGGCCAAGTGATATATGGCCTCAAGTCAATATTTCTTTTCCTGCATAATATTTCCTTTCCATATACTATGATACGGATAAATAATGGATTTATTTGTTTTTACTTCATTTTGTTTTGTTGTTATTATTTTACAACATTCAAATCTGAATATGAATTGGTCCTCTCACCCAGTCCTAACTCTTACATAGATCTTTTACTTACATTTGGCACATAAAATACTTAAAAAGTCTAATGAAGGGCTTTGCATTGATTTGAACCTGTGTATAAATGTGAGAATGAATGGATGTCCGTCAGTGTATGTCTCTAACTGGCCATTATCCTTTAAAAAAGCTCTCATTTGACCACATCTTAAGCAATATCTTGGTGTAAATTTGGAGTCTAAATCAATATCTCAGTTTTTATAGCTCAGTTTTACAGTGTATTTTACAGTATTTCTGCCCCACCTCCTCCTTGTTATACTTCTGTTCTCTTGGTCCGGGCTCATCAACTATTCAGCATCAGAGTCCCACATGAATCATCCCATGTCAAAGGGGCGAAGGTCCAGCACTAAATGAATGTGTGTGTCAGATGAGGATACGTAACCGGGTCAGTACTGGAGTAGGCTTAAATCAACTATATGTTTACTAAATAGGCTTCTATCCAATCAAGTTCAAACATAGACCATTAACAATTCATTTCAACATGTAAGATTATTGGCACATATTATTATCATGAGAGGAAAATTATAGGCTTAAATCCCATACCAGCTCACTCTCTTAACCACACATCCAACACCAACATATGCCTGTAAAATCAAGTATCTAATTAAGAACAGCTCCATGGAGAATTGACATAAAACAGTGTGAAGCTTCAAAAAGGTTTGCTGAATTGGATGTTGAATTTTTGAGGTAGCGTTACCAGGTACAGAGCTAAAACGATGACTATGCAGTGTCTATTAAAACCCCATTGTGACACTTTTATTCTTTTGAGTTCAGTGCTTCTGAGCAAGCCTAATTGAACTGCACTGCTTGAAGCTGCAGCATTGTTTATTTTGCACCTACTGTGTATATGTACTTTTATGTAATCTGAAACATAGATATTGATACAGGAGGTGCCTTTTTTTATAGTGTTTATGCTAAAACCGTGCAACTGTGGCAGGTATATACATAGTAACAGGATCCTTTTATTGATTTTGGGACATTGCACCTTCACATCCATGGTCATGTTCACGTGAGACATCTGGTTTAGACCGGTCTGCAGCACAGGAGTAACTTAATACTGTACTGTGTTATCTGATGCTGTACATATGCTCCCTGCCTTCAGCCAGCATCATAGATAGTGCATTCTTATCCCGCTATCCATTATAGGGAGCTTATTTAACTACCATGTCAAAATATTTGGCTTTCCAAGTAGCATTTTGACAGTATAAAAAGTGCCTGAACCATGTCTAAGTCTGGGATTAAATTGGGCATTCGTGTGGAAAGAACAAAACAGGGACTAGACCAGGACTAATCCAGATCTAAATCAAGACCAAACCAAATCCAATGAGTAAACCAGGACTAAACTACATCTAACCCAGATGTAAATCTTGGAATAAATTATGCATGAATGTAGAAAGCTGAAGGAAGGACAAATCAAGGACTAGCCCAGAACTAAATCAGGTCTAAACAGGATCAAAACACGTCTAAACCATGAACAAACCAGGACTAATCTAGAAATCAGTTATGCATTAATGTAGAAAAATGCATTACTAAATAAGGATACAGACTTGACCAGGATCTAAGGTCAAATTCAGGTCATCCTACCAGAGACTTGAACCGTAAGTCCCCCGAGTGCCACATATTGAGAACCTCTACATTATATTGTTAATTGCCTTATTTTTCTTTGGTATTAAGAAAGCACAGTATAAAAATCTGTAACAGAAAATGAGATTACAGGCTGTAGCACCACACTGGGATTAAGTTTGAGGTCATGTCAATGGGTAATCTAAATCTCTGGCAGATTATTATATGTGAAGGACATTTCATTAGGTTATAGTTATTTTTATATCTTCATATCGCAATCCAATATTTGTGTTGTACTGCTTTTACCACGATGCACTTACTGTGAGCCCCCGTGTAACCCAATAATCACCTTTAGGATCACATGGAAAGAAATACAAAGACTTAAGTCCCAATGCCTAACATCTTTTACATAATATTATTCTATCGTCTCTATGGCTGTGGTGCTCAATAGTTTTCACCAAGTGCCACCCTCAAAACCACATCTGACTAAACCAAGTCTAAATATGTCAGGACTAAACCAGGTCAAAATCACATACTAAATGAGGCCTAAACCAAGACTAATCCAGGTCTAAACTAAGATCAATTCCCACTACCAGAGGACTGAATGGCTTAGGGCCCCCGAGGACCACGAGAAAGAGACAGTACAGCCACTGCTCTATTGCATTTTAAAATAGCATGATCGTTTATTTTTGCATCATTATTGAGAATTGGAAAGTTCTGTTTGCATTGTGTCTAGTCTGCAGTTTTGCCTAATGCTGGTTTAGGCAGTCTTCAAGTGAGGAACTCAGCCCTATTGCGCTTATATTTTGGACTGCGTTATTCAATTATGTCTGCAGGGGGCGTACTTAGGTCCCATGTGTCCCACGACAAAGACAAACTATCCTGTATTTAATTAACCTCAATAGAGTAACTGTGGCTTGTTTGAGGTAAATACGTGGCTGTGTTGCGTGTGGAGGTACAAATCTTTTAAATAAACAACTAAAAATGCTTACTCGCTCGTGAATCTAGCTCACAGCTGGCCTCTGTAATACTGCTTACATTGTTTTTTCCCCGCACTGACGCACAGAAAACGCAAGACATGCAAATCATGGATGCAGACAAACCCAACATACTACTGTGCATTCAGTCGTATAAAGCACATTTCATAGTCCCAGTATATTTCAGTCTATTCTAGTCTCGCTGTACCGTCTAAATTCGCGTACATCTATCATACACGGTCCATGTTGTGACCTGTGCTTCAAGATACGGCTCCCTCGCAATTCTGTAGTCGCATATTTTATATATATTTATGCTATGATATAAAAAATATGTAATAGAGAAAAAATATTATTAAATTTAAAATTAAAATATTAAAATTATTAGGCTAATGATGTAAATCAATTAACACTAAATACAATGACATTCTTTTTATATTTTACATTTAAACATTCACATCTTTATGTAATATTAATAATTGTGGTCCCACCTACATTTTCGGTATAAATTATGCACTTTAGAAAGGATAGAATATACCAAATTAATTTCTTAATTGTAATTAACGTGATTATTTTAATTGGTTTAAATCTGTTTTTTGATTCTTATTAATATTGTACTGGTTTCAGAAAAACATCATATTTAATACGTCTTTTTCTTTTTACACGTATATACAGAAAACTACAACTCCCAGAATGCGCCTTCTCCGCTGCTACCCACGTGACCTTGTGTGACCTACAAAAACACGTGACGCTCCATGCTGCTTACGGTTTGAAGGTGAAGCGTCCTCAGAGAGACCCATTGGTGTCGTTTTTAGTAAGTTACTCGTCATACACACGTGAGACATCCTTATAAGAAACATTTTGTAGTTTGATTTAATTTTTGTCATACGTAAAAATATGCCACTGCAAGAGAAATGCGTTTAGCTTTAGCAGGCTGTCACAACCTAGCCAGTGTTAGCTTGATTTAGCCTTGTAATTATGTCCACATACACAATGGTTTGAATAATCAAAGAGTATATTGTGATTCAAGGTGGTAATCTACTTTGTCTAGTTTTAGGGCTTTGGATTTGGCGGCTATATATTTGTCCGTTAAGGCACGTGTTGTGGTCTGGCATCGAGAAGTGACGCAATGTACTCGAGGAGTTCATTAATTAAAAAATAATCCTTAGCTTTTTCCAAACATTTCTCAC
Source organism: Philypnodon macrostomus (assembly GCA_036025475.1). Taxonomy (NCBI): domain Eukaryota; kingdom Metazoa; phylum Chordata; class Actinopteri; order Gobiiformes; family Eleotridae; genus Philypnodon; species Philypnodon macrostomus. Next base: position 9,869 of record JAVQKC010065543.1, read on the forward strand.
TATAACTGATGAAAAGCCAAATACTGGTAACTATGGGCCATGCTTCAAACACGTACGAGTCGACAGTTAAGTCTTGATAAGGTATGTCCAATTCATGAGTGAAATAATACAACTAGTAGGTATGTCCAATTCATGAGTAAAATAATACAACTAGTAGAGCTGATCATAATCCCAGCTGCCATACCGTTAGTTATTTAGGCGTACCATGGGATTCAATTTAAGCACAACTGTTACATAACTACATCTGCTTTGTTGTATCAGTCAATGTCATGAGCTCTGCCTTGTCGATAAGTCCACATGTTAATCGGGTTGTTCTCGTTTGCCTGTAGTTGAAGCGAAGATGTCGACCGTGTCTGCAGCCAGTGTGGAGCCCGCGGCTGAAGGCGCAGAGAAGAAGCCCCTGAAGCCGTGCTGTGCTTGTCCAGAAACGAAGAAAGTCAGGGATTCCTGGTGAGCTTGAACGGACAACCCCGTTTTATATTGTTTATTAGACTTTGATTTGTTATTGTTTACCGTTTTTGTGTCCTCCAGCATTATTGAAAAGGGAGAAGAGAACTGCTCGGAACTCATCGAGGCTCATAAAGAGTGCATGAGAGCGTTAGGCTTCAAAATATAACTCCATTTTGTGTCTTGTGGTAAGTGTTTTTTTTTGCAATTTTGATTAAACTGGCTGACTGTCTTGAATGTGTTTACTGATACAAGACAAGCATACGTTTCTGAGTTGTGCTTTTTTATGGATTTATCCCAGACACATTTAAACCATTTTTGATTTTCATAATTATAAATTGAATTGTATGACATTTTTAAAGAGTGTATCAATGCTACCAACAATTGTAAAAAAGATCCTGCCTAGTGCAATTCACTATACCACTTTGTAAACGTATAGTTACATCTAGATGCATTAATCACCTTACAGTGTCACCTCCATGTTGAGTATCGGTAAGTCATTTCCATATCAGAGGAGCGGGTGGGGGCTTTCAGAGAAGGGAGGTGCTCGTAACATGTTCAAAGCCCAGTTCAGCTCAGTTCGTGTTTCACTATCTGCTGTATTTAGTCAATAGATGGTAATGTGAGAACACTGTAAAAAGTTCATTTACACCAACCTGCCTCTTTTATTATTAGGCTGTTCTTCGCTTCTAAATGTTTTCAATCAGAAATCATAACAAACTCATTGCACTGAAGTTTGAGATAAGCTCATGGCAACCTGCAGAACAAGAATCAAGGTGACCTAGAAGGTACTCGAGTACAAGGTCTGCCTTTTTAAAAATAAAAATAAATAATGGAGTGTATACTTATGAAATGAACAATGCAATGAAGATAATCGGAAAGAAACGATACCAGTCTCTCAACTCTGAATTGGTCTCAAAGCAGCTCCGAGGATACTGGTTTATGCAAATGTACGTCTACTCTTCAAAATAATTAATAACATGGTACCTCCAACTCTCAAAGTTTGTTCTGCTAACATCTGAACAACACGATCAACGATACACGGGCATGTGTCATACATGTCTCATACAGTGTGAGGACAATCAATGTTCTCATTTAAGACAATACCTGAATAAACTTCCAGCAGAACTTAAACTGTGCAAAAACATTTTGTACAGAAACAAACATTGATTGAATACACAGATATGTCAGCATTAATCGTCATGTTTCCCTTCACCAGAAAAATAAGTCACAGTGCACTTTACAGGTGAGGGAGGGGGGCAGGTCAGTGGTTTACTAGTGTATAGACGCACTTTCTATTATGGTTTTACTGTACTATTTTGTAATGTTTATACTGTTATATCTGTATTTTATGTGTGTTTGTGTGTCCAGGGACTGCAGATGGAAATGAGTTCTGAGAGCTATAATCTGGTCCTAGGCATATTTTCTGTTGTGATTAATGCTGCTGTACATGGTCCCTGACAAATAAACGAAACAAAACAAAACACATGTCGTCTGAGCAGAGTACGCCCTCTAGAGTAGACTTAACAAAAAACTCTTTAGTCCCTATATCTATGATGTTTCTGCTGGCCATGTAATTTTTATGTGTTACGGTTTATGTGGGGATCGTATGAAGTAACTGATTTTATTTTCTCTTTTCAGTGTGTGTGCTGTGCTGGATGACTGCTGTGAACTCATTCCTGATCTTATTTATCTCAGATATAAGCACTTCCTCCATTGGATGTCTTGTCTCGTCACTGTTTTTATTTTTAAGACTGCAGAACTTGTGTGAATAAAAGGCCTATGCAATAATGTGTGATGTCTTCCTGAACGATAAAGCTGTAAAGGCCCGTCCCTCGTGTGAACGCGCCCCACAGTTGCTGTCTGTGGAATGCGCTACAGCTTAAAATAACCCCTAACCACTGCTGAGGTCAATACTTGATCTATCTGCATTCTTCTAAAGTGTGACTGAAGTGGTGCCGGCAAGACACATCTATTGACACCCCAACAAAATCCATTTACAAGCCATACCATTTTATAAAAAAGTCAATGGGGTGAGCTTCATATTCCAGTAATGATAATACAAAACCCACATAAGCATATCAAATGCACAACGAGTTATATAAATGGTCCAAACTCAAAAGGTCTGAAACACTGGCTACAGGCGGTCATGGGACAATCAGCATTTAGGTGCTTTTGATTCATTTGCATTGTTTTCAAGATGTATTGCATTATACTTCTTTTTACTTAAACTTAATGTTATTTTGATCATATAGATTTTTTACTAGGCTGTCTTTTTATATGGCTGTAAAATCTAACCCTGCTGGTGCCTGTGTTATTTGTATGGTAATATCGGTGCTCATACAGGATCAATATTTTAGCTAAAAGCACAACTGGCTTTACTATAGACTGTTTTTTGTTCGAAATACATTTTGCTGACACAGCGTGGACACTCGTGAAGAAATGTGAAAGTGTATTTCAGTGAGGGGCTTAAAACTGAAATCTGACCTGCACAAGCACATCCCTGGCATTTCAGTGTCTCTAAACACGCTCACAGTCTAACAGCCTTTAGTATCTGTGTGAATGAAGAACTGCTTTATGACAGATTTTATTTTCAGCTCTATATTATATGCTCCACTCTCTCTTCTCTCTCTCTTTGTGTGTGTGTGTGTAATGTTAAGTGCAGGCCTGCTTTCCGTCCACCGCTCTTACCCCTGTCCTCCTTGGGTTTCAATTCCAAACATGGTTATCCTTCTAGGGCCACATCAACGCCCCCCTGTCCCCTTGTCCCCTGCTCCTCTTCAAGCTGCTGGCTTTGGACTGCAGGCCAGAACAAGGGGGGTAGTATGGTAGGAGCTCCAAAAACCACAGAAATCAAATAAGAAGACATGAGCGTAGACCAATGAAGCCATTCCAGTTGTGTTTTTGAGGATTTTTTCACATTGGAGATTAGTTTTTTCCACTGGGACACTTTTTCTGCTGGGATTTTTAGTGAGTTGAGTGCATGAGAAGTCTTTTTTCTTTTGAGTGACTGGTTAAGAAGTATCTTTGTTTACTAAATGGATCCAGATAACTCTACTTTGTTGGACCACTTGATATATGCCCCAATGTGCGATGGCTGGACCAACAACACAGAAGGCGCCCTCTACCATCTGGGCAACACCATCTTGTTTTTGGGGTACATGGGTGGCAGTGGGGCATATGGCTGCCTTTTCATTTTTGGATTTTTGAGTCCTGCTTTTTTATGTCTAACAATATGGGGTTGGTTGACAATGTGCGGTCCGGACGTAATAAGCTGGAACCTGGTGATCTTGGTGGTTTGCCTGGTTCAGATATGCCACCTTTTGTACCGACTTCACCAGGAAGGACTGCCAAGTGAAGAGCTTACATCCCTATATCAAGCAGTGTTTTTACCCCTGGGTGTTCCTGTGACTGTTTTCAAGCAGATCGCCGGAGCTTTTGAAAATAAAGTTGTGGAGTTGAAAGCTGGAGAGACCTACGCCATTGAGGGGAAGACACCCATTGACCAGCTATCATTTCTGCTGTCTGGAAGGTGGGCAATGAGTTAGTCAACAACCAGGGCATCGGAAACTAACCAATTAACTACTGACTTTTTTGTTCCTGAATGAATAGCCTCAAATGTAATGCAACAAAACACGGACCCTACAAAGCCGCTAGGTTTATGGTCTTATGCCTATCTCAACAACTATGGGCCTAAAGCGGGATTAATGACCATTTAGTTGCTGTACCCCTTAATTACTAATATAAAACTGGAGATTCACCAATATTTGTAACTCCTTCCGTATACACGCATGACTACAACATGTCTAAAAACTATATCAATTCAAAATAAGTGCATCTTTAAAAACCTATCCTGAAGAATGAACCTTTTTAAGCTTCTGTTGATTGTGTTAATATTCACAAACACTAAAAAATATACAATCTTGAGCATGTTTTCCCAAGTACATACAGCATACAAAATTGTCCTCTTGGTCTCTATTTTTACTTTAACGACAGGAAGCTTGTCTTAATCCAAACATTGTTGAAGTGGAGTTGGAGCCAACTCTGAGAGAACTGTTGTAAACAGAGTATTTCTGTCTGTGACTCAGTCGTTGGCAGCTGCTGCTCATATCTCATATCTAAAGCCACACCAAGGCTAACAAATAATAATAATAATAATAATACATTTTATTTATGGGCGCCTTTCAAGACACTCAAGGTCACCTTACAAAGCAATATTAAACAAACAAACATATATCAGTATAAATGATACTTGACAACTTTCCATATTTTAAAACTGTTAAATGTGTTACTGAATCAATGGGCTATTCATTTTGGTGACAATCATTCAACCATCAAATGTATGTATGTATGTATGTATGTATGTATGTATGAAAGTTGTAAGACAGATTTTGGAGCCTAACCCTGAAGGGGTTTTTCCATGCAGTGAGGGGTAGTTATTTTTTTCATTGTCTATCTAAAGAAGTTCCTGATCCATCCATACAAAATGCTTTCATGAAATATTGTAAATATGTATATAGGGTTGAATTGTGCTAAAGTTTGGACTAAGACTGAATCACAAAAACAAAAAAAGCAGGACCATTTGTCTAAACAAATGGACCTCCTGCTGCACATGTAAGGTAAACAAATGGACCTCCTGCTGCACATGTGAGGTAAACAAATGGACCTCCTGCTGCACATGTGAGGTAAACAAATGGACCCCCTGCTGCACATGTGAGGTAAACAATTGGGCCTCCTGCTGCACATGTGAGGTAAACAAATGGGCCTCCTGCTGCACATGTGTGGTAAACAAATGGACCTCCTGCTGCACATGTGTGGTAAACAAATGGACCTCCTGCTGCACATGTGAGGTAAACAAATGGACCTCCTGCTGCACATGTGAGGTAAACAAA
>JAVQKC010065565.1:0-22294 GCA_036025475.1 Philypnodon macrostomus
AAATATTGCTACTACTACTACTAAATACTACTGCTACTGCTTCTGCTGCTGCTGCTACTAAATACTGCTACTACTACTAAATACTGCTGCTGCTGCTACTAAATACTGCTACTACTACTAAAAACTACTACTAAATACTACTGCTGCTGCCACTAAATACTGCTACTACTACTAAAAACTACTACTACTAAATACTGCTGCTGCTACTAAATACTGCTACTACAACTAAAAACTACTACTACTACATACTGCTGCTGCTACTGCTTCTGCTGCTACTAAATATTGCTACTACTACTACTAAATACTACTGCTACTGCTTCTGCTGCTGCTGCTACTAAATACTGCTACTACTACTAAATGCCACTACTATTACCACTACTCCTACTACTACTAAATATTACTGCTGCTACTACTACTAAATACTGCTACTACTAAAAACTACTACTACTGCTAAATACTGCTGCTGCTGCTACTAAATAATGCTACTACTACTAAATACTGCTGCTGCTAAATACTGCTACTACTAAATGCTGCTGCTGCTGCTGCTGCTGCTGCTGCTACTGCTTCTGCTGCTACTAAATACTGCTACTCCTACTCCTACTCTCGTCCATCCACACAAAGTCATGGTTGCGGACATGTCTGAAAATCAACAGCAGCATTAATGTACTGTACATGACAAGCTTGATGAAATACTCTTCTTCATATTGCTGTGACTTTGGCTGTGACTGTGATTAATTTAACAAGTCTCCAGCTGAATTACATCGCCAGACACTGATTCTGTATTTTGCGCTCATTATCATTTGTCTCCCTGTATGTTAGTCTAATGGCTTACATCTCCTCTACTCTGCTCGTCTCCTAGCCTGTCCTCTGGAGGCTGTGGCAGATTTGAAGGCGCACGTTGGCTTGCACGTGAAGGCTGGATCCGATTGGCTGTGCCTTGCCGCCCGCCTGGCATCATCCTGGTGACCTGCATCTCCATGGCCCCAATGCCAGTCTCATCACATGCACTCTTCCCTGTGTCTTTGAAGGTAAGGTATCCAGTATTTGACTGGCTAGCTTATTATTGGAATCATCAATGAAAAAGACAATATGTCATCAATCTGCTATATCACTAATAACTAGTAATGGCTGCCAAAACAAAGAAGTAATACTAGTACAATGGGAAATTCATAAGATAAATACATTTCGGTCAATTTCAAATATATAGTACACATAAAGAAGAACAATAAAAAAACATAAATAGAGGGGTTTTAGTGTTGGCATGTTTGGGAATCAAAACGCCACTTATAAGCATTAGATTTAAATGTGGCTCTCCCAGCACACAGAGAATCAGCCCAAAAATAAAAATCAGAGAACAGACATGCAAAGTCCTATTTATAAACTAAATAGACACACAGTTAGTTAAGCATTTGTTGCCTTGTCCCAACTGTTTCAGGCATTTTATGTTGCCTCCATTAAATTTAAAATGAGTTTTAATGACAAACACATGGTTTCTTGGTCAGTTGCAAAAATATATAAATATTTGTGAAATATTGTATTGTTTTTATTTTTGCATTATGTCCGAACATTTCTGAAATAATTGCGCCCTCCAAACATTCATTCATATTGAAACTGGCAATATTTAGTAGTTCATGTACTTTCATGTAAACAGACTCATGCATCATGCTTTGGAGTGAGTGAGGCAGATATTGAAAGGGGAAGTGGCTATAGGCTGCCGTTTATTCACTTAGCTTCGATTGATAACTGCGTTAGCCCTTTAGCTGACAATGAGAGCGACCACAGTGCATCCCTCTCAGCCAGTTACAGGGCTATTTCCTTAAGGAAGGCAAACAGCACATACCACAGTGTTCAATTATGTAAGACAAAAGAATGAGTTATTTTTCCTCAGCTGTTCTGGTCTGAATTAGAGTTGTCATCAGACAAACAAGCCTTGCATTTTTAGTAATTTATTTATTTATTTATTTTTTAATTAGAGAAGGTTGGCAATAATAGGATGACAATTTGATTCCCACTCCCACCAGTTCATACTGCTTATGTGTCCTTGGGCAAGACACTTATTCTATGTTGCTTGGATGTATAAGTGCTTTTATTATATGCGTTTGTTTTGGTCTAGCTTGCACAACTCTGTCAGTCTGCTCCAGGGCAACTGTGATTACAGAGGTGGCACAATAGCAAAGTGGTTAGCACTGTCTCCTCACAGCTAGAAGGTCCCAGGTTTGAGTCTCGGGCCAGGCAGTGATGCTTTCGACTGAGTCGGCATGTATTTCTCTATATTTGGGGGGAAGGGGTTGTCTTGGTTCAACTTAAAACATGCACAATAGGCTAATCATCCAGCTAGGTACATCTTGACAAAGATCCTGGATCATGATTTGGGGATGGGTCCCGGGCACTACGATCACCCACTGCTCCTGACAGGTTGTCCCAGCAGCAGGAGGGGTCAAATGCGGAGGAAAAATTTCCCAAAGAAAAGAAAAAAGTGACCACCATTGTGTGACTGTAGAGTGGATGCATAATGGATTCAAGTGCTTTGGTGCCATATAATTACTCTATTTCATACAGCCCTGCAACTGTTCAGGATGCCACCCACCAAATACCCATAGTTGGTTCCTACAACCAGCATTTCCTTGTATATGCTCTATCTCCTTCTTCAAGTTCAAGTAACTTGATTTATCCGTTAGGAACTTTTGTAAAGCAGCGTTAACTTCCAAACAAGATGGGCACAATAACAGACATCAGTCACACACAAACTAACATTAGGCACCACGGCACAGATGTCATAAGACTATAAAAAATATACAATAAATACCAATAAAATGTGTATAATGTCAGAATTCAATCACTGTTCATGAGCCTGTGATAGGGCCTTGTACCTGCGACCTGATAGTAATGGGCTGTACTGGCTGTAGAGGGTATGAGTGCTGTCAGTGGCTATCTGCAGACATTTAGATCTGACTCTTCTAGCGTAGATGTGTGAGAGGGGTTCCTGTTCTTGTCCAGTGATTTTACTGCTGAGCTTGATGATCTTATTGAGTGGGTTACAGTGAAAAATGATGCCGAGGGAACCAAACCAGGCTGTTATGTTAAATGTCATGAACGACTGAATGAAGCATCTATATAAAGCAGACAGAACTGACTGGTGAACCTGGAGTTTGCCGACATTGCTGGCCCTTTGAGAAAATGTGCTCACTATCTCATCACCAATTCCTCACCTTCGGAAAAACAAGATTGCACACAATACATCCAAGGACCTAGCTTAGCCTGGTCGCCCTGGCAACTAGTTACGTAGCAGTGTCTGAGGTTTAGAGGAGGAGACGGGAGGAGAGGGAGAGTTTAGCACAACACAGGTCACATGGCATCCATCATGCCTTTCTGTTTAGCATATTAACACAACAGCCTCTATGAAGAATCACATTAATAAATGATGTGACTGTTATATAATTGAGAAAAGGCATATTTGGAACTAGTTGAGGTTGTGAGACAAAGAGATTCAGGCTGAGAGCATGTCTGCTGTATGTGAATGGTGTCCTGAAGGGCCGTACACACAATTGTAAAGGTACTGATGTTCAAAAAGGCTTTATTCAGGGGGACGGACAATGAGGGAAACTATTATGGTTAGACACACTTTTGTCTTTTGTTAAATGCTGGTTTGGGTTTGGTTTAGTCCTGGTTTATTCCTCACTAATAACTAGTTTAGTTAAATTTTTAACCTAGGTTAGACCTTTTTCAGGTTAGGTCTTTTTTTTTTTTATAAGTAATTGTTTGTTTAATCCTGGTTGAGACTGACCTGTCTGATTTAGTCCTGTTTTGATCTAGACCTGTTTCTTTCTTATTTAGATCTGCTTTAGTCCTGGTTTAATCTGATTTTAGACCTGGGCATGTTTCTTTAACCTTATTTAACCTTATTTAGCGTTGGTTTATCCCTGTTAGCAACTTTATGCAAAACCTTATGCAAAAAAAAGGTCAGAAATGACAAAGAATAATTGATTTTGGGAGTGATCTGAAATATTGTCTGGATCCAGTGCTTTCTTGTTGTAATATAGTACCTAGTCACACATGGTACAAAAATATCAATTTTTTATAGACCTGATAAACAAGCTCAATCTAAAAAAATATAAATATTTGGCATAATATTTATTCTGGGGTTGGAAACATAATGGGGTCAGGACCCCTAGCTATGGTCTTTTGTCAGCAATGCATTCTGGGACATGCATAATCAAGTCCGCTCATGCCCCGCACTCAACCACCCTTAACCTTTTCAACCCAATGATCAGTGTACAACATGTCCCCCCCCCCCCCCTTCCGCAACGGCAAATTTTGATTCCTAAAATGCTCATTCTTGGTGTAAACAATGAAATCAAAAATAATGCGATAAAATGTCTAGGGTAGAAGGGTCTGAAGCTTTTTCTCTTTGTGGCAACCATAACAAAGAAAACCCTCCCTTCCAGGCTGGTTATAAAGGGTAAGATCATTTAGTGTGTGTCGCCATCTGCTGGAATTTAAGTGAAATGCATTGTTATATCACTGTGTTATCGTTTTGATCTGTGTCATGGGAGGTGAATGCATAAAAATGAATTGCCGTACACTTTTATAGAATCATGATTAGTGTTTGAGCGCAATTTGTCCAAGTTGTAAATAATGATACCTGGGAGGTTGGCAGACAAAAATGGCATGGTGTCCACAGATGAAAAACCTCATTTGGTCGATCGGCAAAGAGCCACTAGTCTGACAACAGAACGAATAACATGCACAAACTGCTGTCAACACAAACCTGTACACACAGATGAACTGTTGTGTGTGTGAATGTGTGAATATCCAATTTGGGTCACATTTAATTTTACATAACCCTTAACTACATTGTATCTACCTCCATTAAGTACAATGTAATACACTGTGTAACAAACTGTAATAACATGTAACTACATTGTACATACAGAATGGTTGGGCTTAGGGTTAGGTACAATATAGATGCATGTTTTTCCAGTTTGTTACACAGTGTATTACATTGTATCTAATGAGGTAGATACAATGTAGTTAAGGGATATGTAAAATAAAGTGTGACCCCAGTTTGTATGTGAATGAATGAGTAGTCAGGGGATGGGAGCTAGTCTATTAGTTAGTTGATTTTTAGAATTTGCTTGAGTGTGGATGTTTTATCGGTATCATGTTGTTAATTTACATAATTTCAGTATTTTTTGTAACATCTACCCGTCCAGGAACTGCAGGTGGAAATGAGTAGTTTTGCTAAAAACCTGGCACAACAACTGGCATAGTTCCCCCTGTCAAATAAACACATTGAAATTCAAAAATACATTCTGTCCATTCACAGACCACATTACTGTACAATTGTAAGTTATCTATATAATATTGTAATGTATTCATATATTACAAAATACGGTGCAATAGAATTGACAGTTTAAACTGATACTGAAATGAAGAATTGAATGATTTTTTTATTTGAAAATGGAAAACATCCCTGCTACCAAAAAACAATTTATACATTTTACATCGGCCATGGTTTAGCTCAGTTGGGAGCTTGTGGGTTTAAACCTGGACTCCGATGAGTTTGTTGAATGTCACCCACTGATATCTTATCAAATAAAGCAAACAGGCCCAATAATAAAGCTATGCAACTACAGGGAGCTGTTATGTCACGTACTATCCAGAAGACAATAACATAAATGGATCCTCCTACTGATTTGGTAGGGTTTGTGTGGAAATGTTTTGTATAAAAAGTACAGGCTGAGGGCATGTCTGCTGTATGAGAATGGTCCCCTACAGGGCCGTACACAGGATTGTAGAAGTACTGATATGAATATAAATACTGGTTTAATCCTGGTTTAGTCTTGGTTTTGTCCTGTTTTACATCTGGTTTAATCCTGGTTTAGTTCTGGTTTTGTCTTGATTTATACCGGTTTGGTTCTGGTTTTGTCTTGATTTACACCTGGTTTAGTCCTGGTTTTGTCTTGATTTTCACCTGGTTTAGTTCTGGTTTAGACCTAGTTTTGTTTTGATTTACACCTGGTTTAGTCCTGGATTAGACTCACTAGTTTTGTCTAACCTAGGTTAGACCTTTTTCAGGTTAGGTATTTTTTTGACATTTTTAGTCCTGAGACATGTTTGTTCCAATTATTAGAGTTGGTTTATCTTAGTTTACCCTGCTAGACTTGGTTTGGGCCTGATTTAGACCTGGTTTAGTCCTAGTTTAATAGGGATTCAGACCTGGTTAAGTCCTAGGCAAGTACTGGTAGTGGTAACATTTTAGAGTTGGCTAACTCAAACCATTAGTAAAATGTTAGTTAACCATTAGAAACCAGTTTGTTATTTTCAAAGTAAACAACATAAGAAAACATCACATTTTAAATACTGTTATTGTTTACTTCCTATGTTATAGCTTGACTATATGCCAATCCTTGCAAATTTGTAAACACAGTCTAATGAACATAATTCAGGAACTTAATAATTAAAGCTGCACTACCTGATTACTTCTTACTTGTATTTGAGCAAAGATAATTATTGAGTTATTAGTTCAGCATAACAGAAGTCCTCTGAGGAAAAAAATGAGACTTTGAGGTCACCTGTGGGCTGTGTTATAACGGGTTTTTTTTTGAGTGAGGGAAGGAACTGGTTAACCAATCACATGCGTCCACAGTACAGGAGCGCTCTGATTGGTTGAAACATTGTTTTGTTTTTCATCAAGAACTAAGGGCTGATGTTTTATCTTTATTTATCTTATTCACAGCTTCTTCTTTTTTTAGTTGAAACCATTTTAAGCATGTGTGAACTCCATTTTGTCCAAACCCTGAGCCAGTTCGTGACAAAATATCCCGGACGAGCCCCCGTTTGTCAACAACTGGCTCAGGGTTCCGAAAACAAAATGGAGTCCACTCATGCTTAAAGCAAACAACTAAACAGAAGCTAACGTGAGTGCATAGTGTGTGTGTATGTCACAGTACAATTCAGAAGACCAAACACAAAAGGACAAAGGCTGTGGCTGCTTGATGAGAGAGAGCCTCCAGGTGCAGCTCATCCAGATTGCTAGCTCCAATAGGGCGGTGCCTGAAAGGGAAGGAGAAAGAGCCAACAGCAGTATAGAACTAAAACGCGTAGAGGGGTCGTCACAGAAATAAAAGTCTACAGGCTACGTATTTATAAAGCTCCAGTTTAATATGGCGTTTTTTACCAGTTAGAATCAACAAGAGGGATTCAATCCAGCTTGGTAAGAGATACAGTATGCACCACTTAGAAGTCAGGACATCACCAAATAAATGTATCCTTATTCAACCCACAACGGTGCGTAACTCATTTGGACAGCAGCAGTCATTACAGTCATTCCTGTAAGTTGCATTGTGGGACACGTCACACAAAAAGACATAAAGCCACTGCAAAAAACGCCCAAAAGAGACAATACAGCATAATAATTTGTGTCGTGGGGACGTGGGAAAATCCTGGTGTCTCCGTACAAAGCAGCGTAAGACACACAAGGGTTAGAGCACAACACAGCATATTTACACTAGTGGTTTTCAAGCTGTGGTAGGCAGGAGTCTTTGTATGCATTTTAAATCTGGTAGTGGGGAGTTAGACCTAGTGGTGGGCGATATGGTGAAAATATAATATTGCAATCTTATTAGGGTCAAGATCAGGAGTTGGATTTTATCACAATTTTAGATGACTTTGTATTTTTGGTTATACACAGAACACTACTGCTATCATTGTCATGAAATCCAATGTTCATCAGAATAATTACATTTATTTATGTTCCTTTTTACAGTAAAAATGACTACGTAGATCTTAAATGACTGCACTGCATCACGACTCGACAATCTTCCCAGATTAGCAGATCGTCATAAATTCATATCACGATTATTTATTTATTTTTCACCATCACCATTTCGGCCATTCCTAGTTAGACCTTCTTTAGAAAAGGTTCAGTCCTTGTTTACGTTTGTGGAGTAGACTTGGTTAAAGCTGTAGTCCGGAGGTTTGCTAAAATAAGAAATTGTTGATTTGTTTATGCTTAAAAGTGACCATCTGACCCTGTTTTATGATGTGAAGTAGTTACTTAACCCACGTTACCTATGTATGAATGTGGTTGTATGTTTGGTGGTGGTCGGAGAGGCCTTTGGCGAGGAATGGCTGCCACGTCCCTGACCGTGTGCCCCGGGGCAGCTGTGGCTACACAAGTAGTTTACCACCACTGAGTGAATGAATAATAGAATTAGCGCTTTGGGTATCTTGACAGGCGCTATATATGTGTAAGCCATTACAACATCAAATCAGAGTTACTGTGGGCTACCAGTTTGACCAATAGTATATTCATATTTTACTTTAGTCACAGCCCAGTTTTTATCTTACTTAAAGACTGGTTCAAACTTTAAATGCATAGCTTAGACTGGGTTTAGACTTTCTTAAATTCTAGTTAGACCTGGATGAAATTTCAGATCTGGTCCAGTCCTGTTTAAGAACTAGCATGTCTGAAACTGGTTTGTCCTGATTTAGTCCTGGTTAAGAACTAGCATATCTGAAACTGGTTTGTCTTGATTTAGTCCTGGTTAAGAACTAGCATGTCTGAAACCGGTTTGTCCTGATTTAGTCCTGGTTAAGAACTAGCAGGTCTGAAATTAGTTTGTCCTGATTTAGTCCTGGTTAAGAACTAGCGGGTCTGAAACTGGTTTGTCCTGGTTAAGAACTGGCGGTTCTGAAACTGGTTTGTCCTAGTTTACTCATGGTGAAGAACTAGTGGGTCTGAAACTGGTTTGTCCTGGTTAAGAACTACGAGGTCCGAAACTGGTTTGCCCTAGTTTAGTCCTGGTTAAGAGCTAGGTGATCTGAAACTGGTTTAGTCCTGGTTAAGAACTAGCAGGTCTCAAACTGGTTTGTCCTGATTTAGTCCAGGTTAAGAACTAAGGGGTCTGAAACTGGTGTGTTCTGGTGTAGTCCTGGTTAAGAACAAGGAGATCTGAAACTGGCTCGTCCTGGTTTAGTCCTGGTTAAGAACAAGGAGGTCTGAAACTGGATTGTCCTGGTTAAGAACTAGGTAGTCTGAAACAGGTTTGTTCTGGTTTGGTCCAGGTTAAGAACTAAGTGGTCTGAAACTGGTGTGTCCTGGTTAAGAACAAGGAGATCTGAAACTGGCTTGTCCTGGTTTAGTCCTGCTTAAGAACTAGTTGGTCTGAAACTGGCTCGTCCTGGTTTAGTCCTGGTTAAGAACAAGGATGTCTGAAACTGGATTGTCTTGGTTTAGACCTGGTTAAATCTGAGTTAAATTCCTATAGCCTTAGCTTTATCTCTCTTTAGTTTAAAATAGTTAGAGGGTGCTACTTTGGGTAAATATTTGAGAACTACTGTATTAGACAAAGTGTGGCTGTTTTTTCCTGTTCAGATGATTAGCAGATCCAAAAATGTGTGTTCATTTACAAGCATCTCTTTTGAGGTCGTACCCAGACCCAAAAAAGTTCATAACAGTACGTCACAACACATAAAATCTGAATTGTAAACCAGCCACTAGGCACATTTTTTTTTTTTAAGTTTCTAAAGCAGCCGTTCTTATATCATTTTGAAGCTACTGGCAGTGTGACAATATTCAAGGAATGTCTCAAGATATGCTCTCATCTCACGCCATATCAAATCCCTGGTTATGCTAGGAACAGTCAGGTAGTACAAGTATAAAAGTTTTACAATAAACATAGACTTCCGGCTTGAAAATGTTAATGCTAACTTTTCTTAGCTCTGTGCCATGTTATAATTTTGTTTTCTCAACAAAAACATACACAGAGCTGTATTTTGTGTTATTTAAGCATGTTTGAGTAATCCTAAATGCTGAGGCATCCGTTGACCACCTCAGGAGCTGAAAACAATTGGCTAGGGATATTCACCTAATCTGAGCATTTTAGCACATTTCTATCTATAGTAATATTGCATTTTTTTTCAATTATATAAAAGCAAATCTAGAGTCAGACAAAACATAATTACATAACTTTGTGGAAACTTGCAGCTGGTTGAAATGCCACCAGGGGGCACTCTCCTTTACACTTTAAGCATAGTTATATCACATAGTGGAACAATACACTGCAGGGAATGCCAGAAAAATGGACCAAGATTTTTTTTTTTTTTCAATAGAAAAATAGTTCATCATACAATCTCCGAGTCCCAGTTAAGTGGCAGTCTGGCGCATTTAGCCGTTCACCCACTTGTTGGATCATAACTAGTCTGTCTCCTCATTCAATAAAGTGATTGGCAAAGAGCTCCGGCGCCTAGGACAGTGGGCGTCCATGGTGCAAATAGACCACAGAATATTATCATGTGGAGGTTGAACTCTGTCTTCCTCATAGGTAAGTCCTTTTAGGTGTGATCCGCCCACCAGCAGAGGGGGCTGGTGAGCGAGACACTACGAGCCATCCTTTGCCTCCGTGCTCTCCGCTGGGACCGTGGCCTCCTCTGAAGATGGGGACTGAGCGCCACCAGGGCCATCTGTTAGAAGGCAAAAAGAGAGAGGAGACAGGGTAAGGTGTGCAAAATGTCAGTGTCAAATCCAGGACTATGATAAACCAGGACTAAACCAGGACTAAACCAGGACTAAGCCAGGACTAAGCCAGGACTAAGCCAGGACTAAGCCAGGACTAAGCCAGGACTAAGCCAGGACTAAGCCAGGACTAAGCCAGGACTAAGCCAGGTCTAAACCAGGTCTATGACAAACCAGGAGTATGATAAACCTGCTCTAAAAGAGGGATTAAAGCAAGACTGTAATAACAAAGTCTAAACCAGCATTAAACCAGGACTATGATAAACCAGATCTAAAGCCAGACTAAAAACAGGTCTAAAACAGGACTGTAAACCAGGTCTAAACCAGGACCCTAAACCAGGTCTAAACCAGTACTCGGACTATAATAAACCAGGACTACAGTAAACTATGTCTTGACCAAAACTATAGCAAACTAGGCCAAGACCCAGGTCTAAACCAGGACTATGGTAAACTAGGTCTAATCTAGGTCTACACCAAGTTTAAGATAGACCAGGTCTAAACCAGGATTATAATAAGCAGGACTATTAAAAAACAGTACTATGATAAACCAGAGCTAAGGCAGGTTTAAACCAAGACTACAAAAAACCAGGTCTAAACAAAGACTACAATAAACCAGGTCTAAACCAAGACTGTAATAAACCAATACTGTAATAAATCAAGATGGTAATAAAACAGGTCTAAACAATACTGTAATAAATTAGGTTTAAACAGATACTGTAATAAATCGGTATAAATCAATGCTGTAATAAATCAGGTATAAACCAAGACTGTCATAAACCAGGTCTAAACCAATACTGTAATAAACCAGGTCTAAACCAAGACTGTAATAAACCAGGTCCAAACCAAGACTAATAAACCAGGTCTAAACCAAGACTGTAATAAACCAGGTCTAAACCAAGACTGTAATAAACCAGGTCTAAACCAAGACTTAATAAATCAGGTCTAACCCAAGACTGTAATAAACCAGGTCTAAACCAAGACTGTAATAAATCAGGTCTAACCCAAGACGGTAATAAACCAGGTCTAAACCAAGAATGTAATAAATCAGGTCTAACCCAAGACTGTAATAAATCAGGTCTAAACCAAGACTGTAATAAACCGAGTCTAAACCACTAAAATAAACTACAGTAAAAAAAAACAGGCTTAAACTCGGCCTAAACCAGAACTTAAACCAAGTCTAAACCAGGAATAAACAAGCAATAGAGCAGAACTGGCCCAGGGTTACTGTGGGTACATATACAAGTTTTCCTTCTCTCTTCCTGGAACAAAATTACTGGCAGCCCATTTACCAAAATTACACCCACTGCATGTTTGAAAGTCAATGACATGGTTGTTTGACTGGAACATTGAGAATTATGCTTAATTTACCTCCAAAACAAAGGTCACTACCAACAGCTGTACTACTCAATCTGTAATTAGCCGTAAATATTCATAAAGTTAAAAAAAAGCTTGTCTTGAGTACTTGCATTTTACTAGTGAGGATTCCCTATGTTCAATGTATCGGACTGTGATTGACAGACAATGTTGCGTAAGGTTCATAAATTATAGAGGATATGCTGTATAGAACTGGACGGGAACGAGCTCTGTGCGTTCTGGGCATGCAGGAAGAAATGAATTATGGATAAGCTAGCCATGGGTTACCTTCTTGTATACAATAGTTATGCTGGCATTAACATAAAGCCTTGTGTGTACAAATGTAGCAATTAATAATGGCATTTTTAATATAGTAGAACATAACAGAAATTCAAGATTACACAGTTTTTTTTCCTATACTTCATGTGTTCTTTTTCGGTTTAAACGTCACTTTACCAGCCACAGTAGCCTCCACGGGTCAAAACTCAAACACAACACAACCTTTCACATTGCATAGTATCGGAGTCTTTAGAGACAGCAGAAAGACTGACCATATTACTATACACAATATTATAAATTTTAATGTGTTTTCAGCTGGGCAAGTCATTAGAAAATTCTATATCTGACCCCGTTCAATGATGTAAAGTGGGTAATCTGTCATAAGTATTTTAAATTTAGTCCCTTCCCTGGCCGCTAAAGCAACATCAAATCAGATTTTGACCAATAGCAGTCGAGTTTTTTCCCTCCCCTGGCTTTTTACTTTAGGAAATTCATGCAAATTTCTAAACATCTGTGTTATCTAAACTGCTAAATTTATTAATAATATATAATATTTAAAATAACAATAATAATGCATAGTACTTTTATAAATCTATATAAACTCTCAAAGACGCTTTACAATT
This sequence comes from Philypnodon macrostomus, assembly GCA_036025475.1. Lineage (NCBI taxonomy): Eukaryota > Metazoa > Chordata > Actinopteri > Gobiiformes > Eleotridae > Philypnodon > Philypnodon macrostomus. The sequence goes on from JAVQKC010065565.1 coordinate 12,775, forward strand.
GCATTAGTCATACACTCCACAGGACACAATTCAATGAGTTTTTATCTTGGTAAAATAAATGTTAATAAAGGAATACATAAAAAAATACATAAAACACACTGGTGGTGATAAGCTACTTGCATAGCCACAGCTGCTCTGAGGTAGTCTGACAGAAGTGTGGCTGCCATTATGCCTCTCTGACCACCACCATACATCAAGAACACAACCACATTCCTTCATAGGCAATGTGGGTTAAGTGTCTTGCCCAAGGGACACAACAACAGTATGCAGGCTTGGCCTCAAAACGGCAACCCACTTTGAGCTCCCCGCCCCCCACAGACACTCACCCCAACAACACTTCCCAACCTTTAGTATGTTTTGTGTCTACATTCTCACAGCTTGTCTATACCTGAATGTCTCACTTTGACATTTCTATAATTCAGCGCTCCCTACAGTGCTATGGTCTTATAAATGCACAAAACGACACAATAACTGCTGTTGTATGGTACCTGTGAGGGACAGCTCAGCCAGTTTGAGCGGAAGGTCGGCCGGGTTGACTCCCGCGGGGGAGCCCAGGATGTCGGGCAAAGCGTTTCGTCTACCCGACCGGCCCGACGTGGCAAAGTCCAACACCGGCTCCACTTCGGTCATCTCCACACACCTGGCAAACAATACATAGAACAATATTAATATTAGATTGCTTTCATTATTATGTGTTCAAATTAAAATCTATTAGGGATGGCAATCAAATCAATATAGCACAATTTGCAAATGGCAAAGGTTGCTATTTTTGTAGGCAATATGTCTTCTGCACAAAACCAAATAAATGTAAATAAATGTAAATAAAACCAAATAAATGTAAATAAAACTGCTTATCTTGTAAGGTTAACCTCTACAAACATGTTCTGAATGGCCCATGATTCTTGTGGAAGATTAATAGTTAAAGGTCTAGAGGCCGGGGAGTCAAGGGACTTGTAGGTGAGGAGGAGAATCTTGGATGTAGCAGATGGATGAGTTTGGGAGTGATGTGTTGCCAGGGCCTAGTGTGGGAGAGGAATTTTGAATGTATTGATCCATCTGGGGGACAGTCGTGAGGTTATGAATGTGTGAATGAGTGTTTGAGTAAGTATCTAAATAGCTCAATTCTTTTAACAGTAATACATGATCAAATGAAAAGAATCAAAACAAACTAACCCCAAATGTAACACAGAACAAGAGCACAGCACAAATGCAGTTTACTGGAATTCAAAAGCATTTCATAACCAGATACATCAAGGGTCATTTATTTTCACATGTTGTTAATAGATGTCTAAGTGAGCATGAGAATACAAAATTAAAATACACAATTATGCAAACACATAATAACATTTGATAAACCTGTTGCACTAATAATGGTAGTTTTGTTAAATGTTATAATAATTGATATCTTAGCTTTCTCCATTAGTGGCAATAGAAAACCCAAAGCCTGTTTGATTTATTTCTCTGGAGATACGACAGCATCTTTTAACCATTGTATCTCAAACATTGAACTACTCTTTTTACATGTACAGGTATGCCTCTCCCCATCACTGCACATTCTGAGCACAACAACGCCCACTGGTCCTTTTCTGGACATAAAAAAAGCCAGTGCTTCTCATCTGTTCCAGCATTGGAGCGCAGAGGGAAGAGATTTGTCATTGAAGCGGACGATGTGTCTGTCTGGTCTCTTGGCAACCAGCATCTGGGGAGGGAGCCGCGGTGACAAGCAGAATTACATCCCCTGTCACACTTACAGCCAGCCTCTGTTGTTATGGAGACGATGCAGGAAAAAGCACAGCTGGCAGGTAAACGTACGACTCTCTACAATGTCTCTCCCTCTTTTGTTGTAACTGTTTTGTACAGACAAATCCAAGCTTCCTACCGGTCCGTCTCAACAAAGGAATGACAAGAGAGTTAATGTGGGCTCGGAGCTATAAAGAGCAGACGCGATCTAGATCTGAGGAAAAAGGGCCACAGGTTGGCCATCTGTTAGCCCTGAGCACTATTGTAGCTAAGCCAGTGAGCTCATATAGGGCACTCATAGGGTGATGCTATCAGATTTGTGCAAAGGAGAATCACTATATGGTATTTTCTACATCTAACTGCATGTTTATGACACTAAGGCTAGTACTAAGTTTGAAATTAGGCATATATTGTGCTTTTCTCTGGCTCGATAAAAAAGCCAACTGATTTCACTTGAGCAGCAGAACCATCTCACTCTCCCCACATTACCATGTCAGGAGTAGAACCATCTCACTCACCATTACTACCTCAGCAGCAAAACCATCACACTCTCCCCAATCACTAGCTCAGAATCATCTCATTCTCCTCCATCACCACCTCAGCAGCAGAACCATCACACTCTTCTCCATCACCAACTCAGCAGTAGAACTATCTCACTCTCCCCGATCACCACCTCCACAGCAGAACCATCGCACTCTCCCCAGCACTAACTCAGCAGCAGAATCATCTCACTTTCCTTCTTCACCACCTCAATGGCATTAAAAAAATGTCAGTCTTCTCCATCACTTCCTCAATTACAAAACCATCTTACTTTCCTTCATCACCACCTCAGCAGCAGAATCATTCCACTCCCGCTGCACATTTTTATCATATACATCTATATTGCAATGCATGCATATATTGTGCTTTTTTAATGTTTAGTTATAGCATCAAAGATCATATCTATAATGCAGTCATGTATATGTACAGTATATTTTTTTTATACCAGAAATGAGACTACCCGTCAACTAGGCAACCTTGAGCGTTGTACAGAGTAAATTTCACAAACACCCAGAATAAATAAATCTCAGTGGTTTCATGGTAACATACAGTACAACACATCAACAATTATGAAGTCCATAAAGCGAAATCACTATTAGAGCCGCAACTAACGATTATTTTGGTGAAAGAGAATAAGAGATTTTTTACAGAATTTGAACCAGGTGAAGCTAAAATCATGTCACTTCTGGCTCGAGCTTAAGATTTTTCATCTTAAATGCAAAATGTATATATATTTTTGTACTGTTTTGGTATTACTAAATGAGTAGAAATTAGTAGTTCATAATCTATCACGATTAATCCGATGAATTGTTTCAGCCCTAATTGCTATACGCCTCTGTAAGAGCTCATGCTCGTAATTGATGGAATTCTCTATTGTAATTAGTATGATCGTCAGGTTAAAATTACTTCAGTCAGTAGAGTGATCTGAGATGTCACTGTGGTGCAACCCCCACTCAAGACGCTATTAATTATTCAGCCTGTGGGAGACCATTGATTATCACACCCGATGATATAATGTGAGTTTCCCCAAGCACGAAATAATGTCAGACTAGGTTACTAGGTAAAAGGTGTTAAATATGGCACAATTTTAGACATGGTTATTCTATACACAACTGTTGAAATAGACCCTTATTATTTACAGTGCCAGTCCCAAGTCTGGATAAATGGAAAGAAAAAAACACAAAAGTAATCGATGTGTACTTGGAGGCAGATGATTTGCTGTGGCCACCAAAATGTGACTATCTGCACATGCTGTTAGTAAGGTGATAGAGAACATTAGCAAGAAACAAAAGATGAAAGCTTCACATGTATACACAATTCAAAATCTGCGTTTTGTGGTTTGTAAGCTTTCTACAGAGTGGAAATGCAAAAAAGGCAGATCATAATGCATATCTAGGAAGAAATTAGCATTAGCTTCAAATATAGCTAATTCTGAACATAAAAAGATGGTTTTGGCAAATGACGACATGCTAGCTAAAAGATAGTAACGTCAGAGCCTGGTTTGAGAATATTAGCGAATGTAGGCTAGTTGTTTTATTTGATGTAGCATTTAGCATAAAATATTAGAATTGAGCTAAAGGCTAATTAAGATCTGGTTCTTGAGTTTGACCATTTAGTGGACAAGTACTTCCAGAAATGTAGACAACCACAATTCTGTGTATGCCCAGATTTGATCCAGCTACTTATTCTTGCATGTAACAAAAGAAAAAGTGAAATGTAAATGAGTTTTGTCCATCTCTGTTAACTCGTAGTTATGCATAGAACAAACTTCGGTGTCTCACTTTTCAGCCACCGTAGAAAGACCAGCCAGACTATTCTATTGCTGACTTTATTTTCTGCTCAATAAGTCTCTGCAGCTCCAGCCAAAACAGACTTTTTCTAAAAACCTGTAAACATGTTTTGAATATATCCACTCTGGTTATATAACTTATCTCGGACACCGATACACCAGACTGATGCTAATAATTCATTCTGTAATAATTTATTGATGCATGCTCATTTAAATGCGACCCCAATCGCACAAGTAATGCTCGGGCTAAATGTGTGGGGCCAAAAAGCCAACGTATTTCACTAGGCACAAGAACTATCTCATTCTCCCCAATCACCATTTCAGCAGCAGAACCATCTCACACTCATCCATCACCACCTCAGCAGCAGAACATCTCACTCTCATCCAGCACTACCTCAGCAGCAGAACCATCTCACTTCTCTGCATCATCACTGCAGCAACAAAACTATCCCACTCTCCTCCATCATTACCTCAGCAGCAGAATAGGCTTACTAGATCAGCAGCAAAACCATCTCACTCTCCTCCATCACCACCCCAGCAGCTTAATTATCTCAGTCTCCTCCATCACCAGCTCAGTATCAGAACCATCTCAATCTCCTCCACCATCTCAGCAGAAAAAACATCTCACTGTCCTCCTTCACCACACCAACAATAGAACCATCTCAATACACCTCATCACTACCTCAGCAGAACCATATCACTCTCCTCCATCACCACTTCAGCTGCAGAACCATTTCACTCTCCTCCATCACCACCTTAGCAGTATAATCATCTCACTCTCCACCATCACCACCTCAGCAGCCACGCAATCTCACTCTCCTCCATCACCACTTCAGCTGCAAATCCACCTCACTCTCATCCATCATCACCTCAGCAGCAGAACCATCTCACTCTTGTCCGTCACCACATCAACAGTAGAACCATCTCCCTCTCGTCCGTCACCACATCAACAGTAGAACTATCTTACTCTCCTCCAGCACCACCTTAGCTGCAGAACCATCTCACTCTCGTCCGTCACCACATCAACAGTAGAACTATCTTAATCTCCACCAGCTGCAGAACCATCTCACTTCCCCTGCACATTTAAATGCACTCCCAATTCTTAGGCTGAATTTCTTGGAGCAAAAAGTCAACTCATTCTTGGGACACCCTTGAGATTTACACAGCCAGACTGGGTCCCTGTCCTTGGTCTTGTATGCAGACGAGCCCATTACAAAGATTAGTTTTGGATCACGTTGTACTGTGAGACGGGCCAAATCTGTTTTGGACAATGGCGTCTAATGAGGACTTGGCAGGTGGACGGTGTGTTTGTTTGTTCTGCTGGCTCCAGGCTTTTTTTTACCATGGAAAAACAAAAATAAAAGGGTTTTCAATGGACGTGGCAGTTTGTATGTTAAGCCCCGATAATTACAGCTACAGGTCAGCCCAGGTCGATACTGGTGCTGTTCACAGACGACTTATTGGCAGGGCACAGTTGTGAGTTGTGAAGCTAATCAGGGAAATAATTGGGGAAGGGTGTTAGGGTGTATGGTGGCTCAACGTGGATTGGGTAATGTGTTTAATTACTCAGTTACGTTCACTTTTTGAACCAATTGTACGTAGAGCTGGGAATCATTCACAGAGTACCTCAGGATTCAATACGATACCAAGATACATGGCTCACAATACCGGTAATATCACATAATAATGAGATAATCAATATATATTGCACATACTAACTCATTTTTTTTAAGGAACCAATAATGTATTTAAACTCTTTTCCAATGAATGGATCTTTTTTTAAATACAGTTAATTTAATAATTTGAACAATTAATTCTTCAACTGTATCTGTCAAACAAGACTGCTATCTCAAAACAAACACAATTTAAAACCTGCTAGATTAAAATTTTTAGATATTAATTTTGATATATTGATACAGCTGTCTGCAAAACATTATCACCAAAAAGTATCAAGATATATTGGAATATTGATATTTTGTACCACCCTAAGTAGTTTTATTGCACCACAATCTTTACTTCTTATATTAGTAAGAGAGAAATTAAGATTATTAGTGGTACTGCAGTGGTACTGAATTTTCCTATTGGTCAAAAATATGTCACAGTACATGTCTCTGTCTCAGGTCCTCAGGCTCTGATAGGCCTATGTCTCATTTAGACACACACCTGTAGTGAATCAGGAGGTTGATTTGAGAGCATGGGTCACACCACATTCACCCCAAACCTTCACCCAGCCTCTGTCTCCACCAGGCACTGCCCATTTGTGGAGCTTTTTTCTAATTTTGGCTGTGGAGCTGACCAAGGTGATTAGTTCCACTTTGTTTATGTTTATATTTTGGCAAAAACGGGAATATCTTTTGTCTGTCAGATTACAACAAAATTGAGTAAGTGTGTTAATAATTTTGACCCTTTTTAGACTCAATGTTTTAAAAGTTATTCATTATCTTCCACAACTTTGGGCCTTTGGTTGGGTTAGTCACAGGCCTGACGCAGGGACATACAAAGAAAGACCATTCACTTTCACATTCATTTACTAGGAGCAATTTACTCTCCAAATCTCCTATCCTAGCTTGTCTTTGGGTGGTGGGCTCATGGTAACACAGAGGGGACATGCAGACAAACTGACAGTCATTTACCCTTAACCAGACCTAGTTAGTTAAATGTTGTGTACTTGGTAACCACACTATTTCCAATACCTCAGTATCATTACTTGGATGCTAGCCTCTGCCCGGCCACAATTAGAGCATGTGTTTGATAACTTGGCTCAATCCCTGGATTAAAGAGTGAATGGGCAGTGACCCGTCAGTGGAACAGGTTTATTTTAGTCGGTAATCCAAAGAACAGATAGATGGGATTATCTTGTCAGGGTAAATTGACCTAGATACAAAGAAGTCAGCAGTGGCTCGCCTCAACGGGAACTCGCTGCAGGTGCATTTCACAAGCCGGTTGAAAAGACTTGCATGGTCACGGGTCACGGGTCTGTTTACCAAGGCTCAGAGGGGAGGGGGAGAAGAGGGAAGGACGTTCTACTGCTAAGGAGACACAGGTCTACGGGTCATCTATAACATAACAGGTGGCCAAGGACAACATCATGTAATCCGTTCAAAAGAACCATCCCAGAGATAAAAGACAAATTCAGTTTAGTACAGAAAAGCCTGTCTCTTTCATGAGGAGTGTGTTGTTCACAGACTACTGCAAGATTCAGTTCACAGCACAATATAAACTAAAATATAAACTTAAACTTCCACAAGAATCGCATGCCTATCAGAACATGATTGTAACCCAAAATGGTAATCAGGTTTTTGTTATATATTTGGTTTTGTGCAGAGGATATTCAATTGCAGCCTCTGCTAATTGCGATGGAAACAAAATCACAATTTTAACCATTGCGATTCATTGTGCAGCCCTAGTTCACTGCCTAACAGTGCACTAGTGCTGCAATAGTGATTTCAATGCTGTCCATTTCCACTGGACCAAAACACAACCCTCAACTTGTAGTGTGTTGTGTGATTGGTGTTTGGTTTTGTTTGGAGAGGCCGTAGGCAACGTATGGATACCACATCTTCAACTGTCCCAGGGCAGCTGAGGACAGAGAAGGTGAACCAGTTTTTGTAGCCAATCAATGCAACAGCCAAAAAGGGAATTGCTGAGAAATAGCATTGTGTTTTTACGCCATTCTCATAATGCTAACAGGTGGTAAATCAACAGGACTGTAGAGCCACATTTTAGAATAATTCTGCATTATGTAATAAGTTGCCAAACTGTAATAACATTTTAACCTCATTGTGTAATAATATCACATTTTGTAATAAACTGACCCAATGCAATATCCAGTACCGTTTAACAAGTTGTTGCATTGTAAGAAAATGATTACAAAAAGCAACGCTTCACCAGACACAGTGTAATAACTTTCTCTAAATGTAACCGCTTATTTCAAAATGCGTAGAATTGTATTACATACTGTGTTGGGCCAGTTTATTACAAAATGTGGTTTTATTACATAATGAAGAGAATATTTTTTATTTCATTAATTCATTGTTTTTTTTGTTCTTTTTCTTGATATGCAATTAAACAATTATACCAAAAAAAAGAGGAGGAAGAAGAACAGTTCTATTTACCCCACCCCCTTCTCTTTTCATAATAACAAACAAAAATGTATCATTACGTACTGAGCATTTACATTTTGGCAGATTATTACACAATGCAGAATTATTACCAAAATGTGGCTCTACATGGACCCTAACACTCTGAGTTTTGTCAGTTTGAAAACTAACTAGAAAGTAAATGTACAACACTTTACATAACAAATCATGCATTACATCCTCTTGAGCATGTGTTTTTGTTTGTGCTGCGTCATAATTGTGTAATAATGTAATAACATAAATAGCCCTCAGTCACTATTGTACTTGGAAAGCTCATGTTGACCCACAACATACAGCCCTTTGTTTCATACAGCCCCTCTCACCGATGAGTGGCTCTATACAAAAAAGCCTGTCCACTATTCTGAAAGGAAAAACACAGCCAAGGACGCGGAGCCAAAAAGATTGTATCAAAACACTTTCTTTTGATTACACTGTAAATGGAAGCTTTCAGCACCATGGACAGCGGCAGTGAGAGCAAGCCAAAGGTACAAACAGTCTGATTGGTGTTTGCACATTCACTAGGTAACAAATGTTGGTGTCACATCTAGTTTTGAATAAAGATGAATATAATGGTTGGAGGAAACCATATTTGGTCACACTTTTTTACATAGCCCTTAACTACATTGTATCTGCCTCATTAAGTACAACGTAATACACTGTAATAACATGTAACTACATTGTATCTACCTCATTAAGTACAATGTAATGCACTGTGTAACAAACTGTAATAGTGTGACCAAACATTTTACTAATAAAAATGTTTTAGATTTTTTTTTTATTAACTGCAAAAAAATGCATTAATGTTACAAAGACATTTCCCACCATGGCTGACTGTTGGTGTTCTCTCACTGCCGTTGTCCATGGTGCTGAAATCCTCTATTCACTTACTTTGTATGCTGTTTATCGCTGTGCTTGTAAACGTACCAAGTGCCTATTCATACATGCATTATTCCTTCCTTCCTGTGTTGTGGCGTCTTTCGAAGCAGTGACGGTGGTAGTGACCTCTCTATGGCTGCCACTGTTGGTGTCAGACCGACGAGAAGCAGGATAGAGGTCAGCCCTGAGGCAGACTGGCATCAGAGGAAAACTGCAAGTTAGTTAGGGGCTATCAGAGTAAAAAAGATATTTGAAGACCCTGCTCATTCTAAAAAAGTAGGTAGCTTGCCATCACCAGTGTGTGACTGCAGTGAATAAACTAGGCCTGTGCTGTCGTCCCCGACAGCAAGGTGTATATCGGCGAAAACGGCCCCATATGTCTGCCCCGTACGTCTGCCCCGTACGTCTGCCCCATACGTCTGCTACAACTGTTACC
>JAVQKC010065568.1:0-28760 GCA_036025475.1 Philypnodon macrostomus
TAACTGTACTCTTACTTGAGTAAAATCTTGGAAATCTAGAAAGAGTAAGAGTACTTTTACCACCTCTGTGTGTCATGTAAGAACAGCTTTATGTGAAAAATGTGATGATGTAGAAATTCTGTTCCTTGAGCCTTCATTTTTAGTTTATCTTTTGAAAATATCAAAATCAGTTTTTTATCTTTTTTTTTTTTGCCAGATTACCACAAAATTAAACAAATAATCGGACATGGTACGCTTACTTGAGTAAAATGATTGGCTACTTAGAGAGAGGAGCTCGGATCTATGAGCTCGTTCATAGCACAACTCTAATGACATCAAAACAAGCTGTCATGTATTTTATGAGCTGTTTATTGATTTACTTTATTGATTGATTTGCTTTACAGGGGTGTAGCATCAGGGAGTAAATACTGTGTGTATACTGATTGTGGCCCCAAAAAAAGACTTAATTTATGCCAGTTTACAAAATGTTGACCAATGCAAAATAAATAAAATAAAAATTAAAAATCTATAAATAGTTACTTTTATAATGGAAAAAAGTGATAAAAATGAATGTGCTTAATTTTTTTTACATTTTTTTGTTTGAGGGCAACAGGCATTTGTGATTTGGCAAGTCAAAAAAAAAAAGTTTTCACCAGTTTACAAAACGTTAATCAATTAAATTAAGTAAAAAATAAATTAAATGAAATTCTATCTATAAATTGTTAAGAGATTATGTTTATTTCTTTGGTGCCCATTTCTAAATCCTGCCCCGGGGCCCCTTATCACCACTTTACGCCACTGACTTAGCTGTTGTTTGGAGATTCAGATACAATGCTATGCGTCCATGTAGTGAAATGAACTGATGTAATTGAGTTGAACGGGATTGTCTTGTAAAACACTTTGTATGGAGTGCTCGGTAGCCTGTGGAGGGTCAGAGACAAACAGGAGGCTGAAAGAGCCGTGGCTAGATCAATACCAGTTAAGTCTGAAGTGCCAATACTCGTGCACAAGAAGGCAGGGTCATCGCAACGGTAGACAGAGGTGGGTAGAGTAGCCAATCATTTTACTCATGTAAGAGTACCGTAAAAGTAAAAAGTACTCATTTACATAATTACTCGAATAAGAGTAGAAAAGTTCTGGTGGAAAAACTACTCAAGTACTGAGTAACTGTTTGAGCGTAATGTCAGATTATTTGTTTAATTTTGTGGTAATTGGGCAAAAAAGATTAAAAGATAATAAACAGATTTTGATATTTTCAAAAGATAAACTAAAAAAGTTAATAATATTTTCCAAAACTAAGGAATTTCCACATCATCACATTTTTCACATAAAGCTGTTCTTTCATGACACACAGAGGTGGTAAAAGTACTCTAACTCTTTCTAGATTTCCAAGACTTTACTCAAGTGAGAGTACAGTTACTTCAACATATTATTGATCATTAATAATAAAGTATTGTGCAGTAAAGCTACTCTATGGAGTACAATTTATTAAAAAAGTTACTCAAGTAAATGTAACGGAGTAAATGTAAAGGAATACTACCCACCTGTGATGGTAGACCACACAAAATTACTTAAACGTGTGGTAAACATTCACAAGAAATAGCTGTGATAGGCTTAACGTAAAAAAGCTATTACTACTAGTTGGAATTATCTGTTGATTGATTATACATTACACACATTGGTTTGGTGGCCGCACAGTCTCATGACAGAATTTCCTTGAGTTTTTTTTCCTCCAATAAACTATAATCAATTGTGTTTACCTAATAACACATCAGTTGTGAACTTGGACGTATCACATCATTTCATTTTTGGAAGTTCACAATCACAGCTATTTCTTTGGTGACTTTTCTTTTATGCCGTGTGCGTTGTGTTACCATGTCAACCTAAAAATGACAGAGTAATTAATCCAACTTATTTTTATGTGTTGAACCAAAAACAAAATCTTCTTGATGCTAAATGCACAATTTTATGACATTTTTTATTCATATTATTATTACAGCGCAGCCTTACCCTAGACCACAATATTTGGTTTAAAAAAGGCTTTATTTATTTATTTGTTTATTTTTTATCCCACATCAGCATCTTTCAACACAAACCTGACCCCTAATGCATTTGACTTTTTGGGGGGGTAAATCTTCCCTGGTAGGTCTGTGCTGTCGTTGCCTTGTATTACAACTGCTCCCCCTAAGATCCTCATTAAAATTTAATCCCCCTTTTTCCTTTTGCTCAATTATTCATTAATCGCCGGCTAATTGGCACTGCATAAAAGACGAGCTAAAAAAAAAAAAAAAAATCACTTGAAATTCCTGGCCATATGATGTTCCTAAACAGTGTCAAAATGTCCACTCTTACGACACCCTGTTTATTGATTGTTCTGATAGTCACTTTGCCTTGAATAATGCATAGAGGAGCTTTCTGTGTGGGTATGTAAGTATGCGCAACTCTAACATGCATCCTCGGGCCAAATGATTAGACGATTTCCTCCGGGTTGTTAGATTTTCAAATCTTTCTTTGGAAAAATGGTTGTTATGCAAAGGCTGTGTGCTGCCGAATGCGCCGGGAGATGAGTTCTTTTAGGCCAGGCTCAAAGATGAAGAGGAATGTAGTGGAAATACAGACATGAGGATGTGCACTTGACAGGGGGCCGGTTTGAAGGGGCCCCGGGAGGGGGGGGAGCAGGCCAGGCCCTCATCCCCTCGCTTCAGACACACATGTGGAGTACTGTCATCTCTGGTGCATTCACAACACTTGTAAATAAAAAAAAACTATAGCTCCAAATCTTCTAGTTGTGGATATTTCCAGTTTATGAGAGGCAGCAGTGGACAGTGGACCACTAACTTGGCATTTTGATCCTCGTTGTGTCCATGGGCAAGACACTTTACCTACCTTGCCAACATTTGACAGTTAGACAGATTGTGGTGGTGGTTTTGATAGTGATTGGAAACTCATTTCTCTAAGTGTGAGTTAGAAAATATTTGATCTTAAATGGTATATTTCCAAACACTGGTGGTAAGCTATTTTGAAACCACAGTTCCCCAGGGGCAGACCGGCATACCACATCACATCAACACACTTTTGTTCATTCAGGCAAGTGGTGTAAAGTGTCTCACCCAAGGGTTCAATCAAACTGCCAACTTTTCGTTTAGTGAACAATCTGCCCCACCACCTGATTTTATTAGATTTTTTTTGAATAATCCAATTGAAAGCCAAGTCCAGAAATAGTTCTCATTTAGCATATATCTCCATTTTCCAAAGTCTATCCGATTCCATTCACCCAACTACATACTCCTGCCTTCTTCAGCAGTCTCTTCCACTTCTGACTGTCTGAGGTGTCTGCTGAACACGAGAGCTGTTACTTTGTTCTAGTCATAAACAGATCCATAAGAGTTGGCAGCATTGCTCACAGTTCCCTTCACAATACGTTTAATATTGCCCCACTCCATTATAGGTTCATTTGGCCTGGGCTGTGTGCATTCATCAACATTAGAGAACTCATTTCCTCCCTCCAGCCTCTGCATCACTCTGGGATTTGGGTAATTGTTGTTGTTAAAAGTTGCTGATGATTAGCATTGAGTAGTACAAAAAAGGCCTGGCTAAGCTAATATTGCTATAGGATTGGAAAGTAAATATAAGTTAAATAAGTTTTGATAGGGGTTGTTGCTGGGGCTGAAATTCTGCCCTGTGACCCCCCCTGAGAGTGGGAGTTGGTGCATCTGATGTTGTTTCCTGCCACTTTGTCCTTGGGCAAAACACCTGACCCACTTTACCTACTGTCCATATGTGATTCAAAGTGTTAGTGTGGTGTGTTTGATGGCTGTATATATATGTACTTTATCTCTGCCACATTTGTCAGTCTGCCCCAGGGCAGCTGTGGCTACAGATTGCCATGGAATGCGCAATATTATTTCAGTCTAATCAATGTAAATAATTGTAACTATATAAAGGGTTTTGACATTGCTGTGGAATGTTATTCTGTGAAGTTGGTCATACACGGTTCATTCACTTCCACAGTTACACACACAAGTCATAGTTATCTACTTCTGGGGCAGACTGTCAGAGATATGGCAGCCATACCACACCTCTCCGAACCACCTCCAAACTCCACCTTCTCAGCCAAGTTAACTATCTTGCCTAGGGACACAACAACACGGAGGGAGGGAGGGAGGGAGGGAGGGTTTGAGGGAATCGAACCATTAACCTTCAGACCTGCTTTACTAACTGAGCCACTGCCACTCCATGATCAAAACTTCAAACTGCTAGTTCATTTGCCCACTGCTACATCAATGCATTTGTATAGCCTCTTGCATGGAAAGCTTGCCATTCACATTCATTGGTGAGCCTTCCACGTCTCATCTGTGCTTCTCGGTATCATTTGAATGCCCCTGAGAACGTACCGCTGTCAATAGAGGAGAATAGAAAATGGGAAGTGGCTGCGCTGGCTGCTTCTTGTACACACTGCTCCATTGTGGCTTAAGTGGAGCATGTCTCGATAAGTAAACCGTGTCGGCAGCAACGCAAACGATACCGGCGCGGTAACAGGTGGAGACTACCCGAGATAGCTCTTAATATCTCGGCATATTTTGGGAATTTTGCATGAAAGTATGAGCCCTCATGAATCAGAGAGCATGTACGAGAATAGTCCTGTTCAACTCGAGCTGAAGAAACGCTGGCTCCCGTTCAAATTGATGTAAGCCAGTGTTGCCGAAGTTAGAACGCTGGCTTGGTGTGTTTTAGCAGCTCATGTGTGAAAAGAGATGGTGAATATTTATAATGCTGTGCAAAAGTGGGTCTCTGAGTTTGCATGTTCTCCTCGTGTTATTGTGGGTTCTCTCCAGCTTCATCCCTCTGGCCCAAAGCTAAATTCCCCCTAGTGAATGAACGTGAAAGTTGTCTGTCAGTTAGTAAGCCAAGATTACATGTAGTTTCAGTTGATTTGTTTGCCTTGGCTACTATCAATGTCTTCATACTATCATAGTAATAATAATGCATTAGTTTTATACAGCGCTTTTCTCAAGACTCAAAGACACTTTACATTATATTATTCATTCACTCCACAGTCGCACCCAGTGGTGGTAAGCTACTTGTGTTGCTTACCACAGCTGCCCAGGGGCCCACTGACAGAGGGGGTAGCTGCCAGTCTGCACCTACAGCCCCTCCAAACACCACCACATTCATTCATTCATTCATTCATAGGCAATGCGGGTTAAGTGTCTTGCCCAGGGACACAACGACAGCGTGTGCTTGGTCGGGGACTCGAACCACCGACCCCTCTGCACCACTGCCCCCACCAATGTATGTCCAATCCAATGTTCATCATCATAATACTTAAGTAATTTAATATTCCTTCTTTATTAATATGAACAGGGGCAAACGATGGTGAAGATCAGCATGCACTGTTGCAAGCTTCAACCATCTTCCCAGATTAGCAGATCCCCCATAATGTCAAATGACAATACAATCTTTTATCTCTCAGCGTACGCCTCTGTGTTAGCCTTGCCACTAACTGACCATTCTCCGGGTTGCATGCCGCCTAAGGCCCATTGTTGCTGGGATAAACTTCAGTACCGCAACACGTAACTACAATATAATACAGAATACAAAACATAACTACCAACAATTGATCGTGATACTAAAGTATATTCTGTTTCAGGATTTGTTTTTAGCCTTGGGTCCTCTCATACCAGCTGATAGCTTTAGCAGGCCTTTACTCAGATGTGTGTAATTAGATGTTGAAAGTGCGGTTGCATCTGGCTTTAGCATTAGCCAATTGTTGTTCCACTGGCTAACATGAGAAGCGCTAGCTAGGTACAGTTCTCTCCCCTCCTCTGACCGCATATATACATTATTAATACAGAAAATAATAAACCATTTCCAGATGTTATCTTTACGCATCAGAAGGTTGGTGGTACGATTCCCTCTCCAATCAGTTGATATAGGCAATACACTTAACCCAGCTTGACCGAATGTATGTGTGTTTTGTATGGTATGGCTGCTACATACACACTGCTGACTTTCATTGGGTGGAAAGTGACTTAGATGGTTGTTGAAACATTCATTGTATACATTTACCTAGTGTTAACAGGCATTTTAAACCTCTTAATATAATGTAAAGCATCAGATAATCCCTATGTATTAAACATGCTTCAACAAGACATCTAATCTCCTTCACCCGGGGTCGTACAAAGAATTGTGCTGATTTGAACCTGCTTTAGTACTTTATTATTTAGACCAGATTTAGTCATGTGTATCCTGAATTAGTCCTTGTTTAGACCTTCTAGTGTAGGCTTGGCTTTTCAATCTTGCGTTATCCTGGTTTAGACATTTCTGATGTGTTTAGACTTGATTTAGCTCTGAATGAATACTGGTTTAGTCCTGGTTTAGACATGATTTATCCCTGAATGAATACTGGTTTAGTCCTGATTTAGTCCTTGTTTTAGACTTGATTTAGCTCTGAACGAACACTGGTTTAGTCCTTATTTTGTCTTGGTTTACACACTGCTCACAATCTCCACAGAAAACGCAGTGAAATATACCGGCGCATACCATCATCTGATACTGTTCTGCAGCCTCCCAGCTTTTGCTTCTACTGTTTCTTTGTCTACACTAACACACACACGCACACACACACACAAGGCACATATGCAAACTCGTATTTACACACCGATGCATGCTCATGAAAAATGTTATTGCTCCCAGCTTTGGAAAAAGTCCAACAGTGTTTCTCGGGTTTCCACTCTTCTTCTAAGGGCCTCCCCACCTCTGCCGGATCGCTAACCGCTCCTCCCACTCCCTGTGAACAAAAGAGCTGCTAGCATTTCCACTAAAAAGCCCACGTACTGATTCTTCTCATATGGACTTTTTTATTGGAATAAATAGTCTAATCCCCTTCAATTCAATTTGTCAAAAAAAGTGTGTTCAATTTTATTCATTGAGTTACTGGTGATGGTAAGATCTTTTCTCCTGTTCTGTTATTCTGTCCGATACTAGACATGCCGGGGCAGGCCAAATGATCTTTTTTGGTTATTGCAGAGGTGTCAATGCTATTTGGGGACTCTGCTAGCACTTTCCATCAATGTCCTCTGTAGCTTAATCCAGATTTTTGCGAACTGTTGCTGCCAATAAATGCAAAATGAGCTATTATTTTACATGCATAGAGTTGGAACGGCAGTGGCTCAGCGGGAGAGAGGTTGACCTATACCTAGTTGGTTTGAATCCCGTTGAAACCTGCGCACACATACTGTCATTGTGTCCTGTGTGTGTGGTTGTGTGGGTGGTGTTCAGGTGGTGGTGGAAGAGGCCGTATGTGCGGTATGGCTGCCACATCTCTGTTTGACTTCCCCAGGTCAAGTAGTTCACCATCACCAGCGTGTGACTGGAGTGAATAAATGATGCAGTCAATTGTAAAGTGTATTTTGAGTGTCTAGAAAATCACTATACTGTATAAAACTGATGTAGGACTGAACGACTTTATAGACAAAAACTGTGATTTGTCATTCAATTTAGGATTATTTTCCACTGTATTATTTCAATTAATACTGGTGTAGTATGGCTGCACAATATTAAAAATACATGTATAAATATATTGAAAAAATATCTAATAATCATAGATTTGTGATTCAGTTCACGGTTTGAACCTGAAAGTTTAAGATATTATCCCATGCCTTTCAGAACATGTTTGTAGAGGGTAAACCATGTAGACCAGAGGTGTCCAGACTTTTTTCATTGAGGGCCACATTGTCCAAAATATATTCTGAGGAGGTCCACTCTCTGAGGTGACCGGTCTCTTCACCAACAGCCCATTCGATTGGACGTTTTCTGGACACTTATGTTCATTTTATAACCATACTCAGAAGTGGAAATATATCTTGTTACACAATTAATGCTTTTAGTTTGTTCTAGAGTCACAGTAAAAATACTATTTGGGCCGACTGAGAGTTAAGCCTGAGGGCCACCAAAAATTGATCTGCGGGCCGCATTTGGCTCCCTGGCCATAGTTTGGACACCCCTAATGTAGACGATATTATATTGCCTAAAAATGGCAGCCAATTTCGAATAATTGTGCAACCCTAAACTGAAATAATAATTATTATTAATTGTGTCTTTGGGCAAGTCACATTCATTATTAAGTATGAATGTTAGGATGGTGTTTGATGGTGATTGTAGAGCCTGTAGCATAGTATGTCTGTCAGTCTGCCCCGGGGACAGCTGTGGCTTCAAAACAACCACTAAAAGCCATTATTATTATTACTGTGTATTTTTTGCTTTTTTAACCATTGTATTACGTATTTCTTGCACTCTTGCCTTAGTTAAAGTGTAACTTGGGTTCAATCCACTGTTGTGCTACCATATGGGGCATTATTCTACTTCAGACTCCACACAGAAAGGCCTGGACCAGGACAAAAGCTGCTTGTTGTTGCTGGATGTGTGCTCAGGCCTGTATCTTGAGTGTATTTGCATGAAGCGTCTGTTACAGGCACTGATAACTGCATGTTGTTTTAAAGGGAACTTTGATAATGCGCCCAGCTGCTGGACTGTTTGTGTGGGATTTCTTTTGTTTTACCAAAGGCACCAGTCCCACTTAGGCTCTGTCCATCTGGAAGAAGAAGGCTTGGGTGGCCAGAAGATTTCCTATGCGTTGTTTATGTATCAAAACACAAAGAGTCTAGGTACTGACAGCTGCTAGTTCTGTGGTCACAGGTTTAGTCAACAGTTTTCTTGTACAACTGTCAGGAAAGTGTATTCTGTCAGACCATGGTACAACTGGTGGTACCCAAGCGCTTTAGTGGTCCTGGTTTAGACCTGATATAGACTTGGTTTCTTTGTTTGTTCTTGCATTGTTGGTTTAGACTCTGTTTAATCCTGGTTTAGTCCTGGTTTAGTAACAGACTTTTCTACATCAAGGGTTGAGGCACTCATTTAGACCTTTTTTACTCCCATGAAATGGCACTTGGAAAGCTAAATATTCGATCAACTTCAACTGATGGTAAAATTTCCAATCTAAACGCCCACACTACAATTTCACAGTAGGGCAAACTTAAACGTGACTTCAAATATGGCGAATGACTGGTCCTTTCAGATAATTGTTTTTTGCAGAGAAAACCATAAACTAAAAAGATTCTGTGACACATTTTGATGGTCACAATTTAACTGACAAAGAGCAGTGATAAAACGTTGGACATGGACAAGTGCCTATTCCGGCTACTATGTGCTTTAGGTGTGCTGGGTTGAAAGGTTGTGCAGAAAAGGTGCTTTGTTGGTGAACATTTGTAAATATTGGGCAGACATAGAGACTATTTGGCTATTTCATTTATGAGTTCATTTAAGACATGCATGTCCTTGGGCATCTCGTATCCCTCCCCTACATTTTATGCAGTTGGCAAAACAATGCCACCATCACTCTTAAGTGCCTCTTCAATGAATTTTTTTTCGCTCCATATCTTTCTGCATATGTTCAATTCAATCACTGTTATAGCGACTCCTTTACCGCTCACAGAACACAAGACCCCATTCAAGGGCTTGTTTAAGTGGCGCTAACTATGGCGTGTTTACCCTGCCGGGCGTGCGTCATGCGTAGGTGCGTGTACATGGCCTGCGTGGGTTTGTTTACACCCCCCTGCAGTGACTACCCCCCCTTCCTCATTCACATTAAAGGTTATTAGCAACACAACAGAATCATTGGTGGACAAAACAAGGTCCGTGGGCGATTGCAATGGAGCGCCCAAACAACAGAAAGTGGCCCGTACCACTTGACCCGATTGACGGGGGTGACGACGGTGTGTGTGGGGGGTGGGCCGCGGGAGAGATAATCCCTCCAGTCATGCTGTGGGCCTTGTGTTTGAGGCCCTAACGTGGCGCGCTCAGCTGTCAATCACTGCACAAAGCTGTCTGTAAAGGGATTAGGCCCAGTTCTCCATCTCTTACTGCAATTTCTGATGTTTCCGTGTGTTTTTTGCCTCTCCCCGGTGCCATACCTTGTTCTACGCCTTCAAACCCCCTCCCGACTTTCGGTGCGAAGAGAAGTTTATCTGAAGCTGTCCGGCCCTTGCTCACAACTAAGCCCTAGTGCTGTATATAAAGTCCATCCTATCTTCTAGTCCCAGTGGCTCACGCAGGCAGCTGTTTGTGTTCATGGCAAACCATTAACTCCTTTGAAACAATTCTTTAGATTGGGTCAGAACCTATTCAGGACCAAGAACAATGTATTGGGCACAGCTTTGTGCACCCCTGCATCAAGGGTTTGAATTTGGACAGACCTCTCCTCCAAACATGTGCTGTCATAGTTTCCCTGTCTTGTCCAATAATGGTAAAATCATCCAAAAATATATTTTGTGTTGATACCTTCACATGTGGACTTCGGCATTGGGAACATGTGCCAATGTGTAAAAGATTTTAAAATTACAGCTCTAAGAGAAATCTAAGCTTGAGACGGTAAGGGTTGGTTTCAGTTTTGCAATATCAGCCTTGGTTTTGATTGGTATCTAAAGTGAAAAGGCTGGGATCCCACATAATTGCAGATCATTTTAATTGCATTCTGGCACTATCTGTATTATATTGTACAGAAATTTTTTAATGTGTTGTGGTAAAGGCCAATTACATACATTAGATTAGGGGTGAAAGGGTTACTGTCCGTCTAGATAGCTTCATTAATAAATAGCATGTAGTTCTATAGTAGTTCACAAGATGGAACACAGCCAAGAATCAAGGTCAACAAAAAATACTGTATATCCAATTTACTAAATGAACACCCCAAGTCAGAATAAGACAAAAAATAATAATCAATGTAATGTTTGTGCATTTCCAACATATTACATTTATGCCTATATGCCTTCGGACAATGGTTTTCAGACTGTGGTATTTGAACTCTTTTTGGTGATAGGCTATTTTTAATCTCTCACAGTGGTCTTAAATTTGACGTGCTCTAGACCTGGTGTAGGCCAGTTTAAGTTCTGGTTAAAATTCTCATTGAGACCTGGTTTAGACCTAGTTACATCCTTGTTACTTTTCAAGGGTTTGTTCTTGGCTTGATTAGTTTGAGAACCAATGCCTATAGAAGAAACATTTAGACCCCAGAATATGCAATTGTCTCTGATGTGTTCACAGCTGCTGACAGGTGCTGCTCTCACATTAACTTTTCACAGTTTTACAGTTGAACCATGCTCCAGTTAAGCCGACCAGTTTGTCCAGTAGGTCACAGTTCGTGGTTAACTGGTTAATCTGTTCTGATCCCATGTATAATCTCACTCTCCTAATCCCAGAGTCAGCCTAGGTTAGCAAAATGCATTTTTATTCTATATGATTTATCCTACACTCACATGTTTACATGCAGGTCAAGAAGATGAAATTATTGGCGTTGTATGATTATAATTTGGGCTTTAAATTGCATGTAAACGTTTATACATTACTACGAGATATTGCTAAACATCCATCCATTTTCTTCCGCTTGTCCGGAACCGGGTCGCGGAGGCAGCAGTCTAAGCAGGGAATGCCTTTGACTACTGCCCAATCCACATTGCACCATGGTACCTCCCGCGGGTTGTGGGTGACGTCAGCGTGTGCACGGGCGGGGACTCGAACCACCGACCCTCCGGTTGAAGGGCGAGCAACCACCCACTGCACCACCACTGCGGCACAACCAGCAGAAAAACATGATGTGTGGCGTTTGAGAGCAGTACTCATTTTTAGGCCTACCTCATCTTGCACAGGCAGATTAGCATTTAGTCCAACAAACATACATATTTGAGATATTCTTTCTGGGGTTCTAATTTAATAATATGAAGCTAAAATTCACACATGCAAAAAGCTCTCAAAATACCCAAAATTAATAATTTTGTTGCAATAGCCATTAATTTTAATACAGCTCATTTAATAGTAAGGATGAGGTTAGGGATAGGGTTAGGTAAGATTATTATTCAAGCCTTGTACTCCACTTTTGTTTTTATTTTGGAGATTCCATTTCCCGATTGCTTCCCAATCCCCTTTTTCACGGCTGGATTTAGACCTGTTGTTAACCGTAATAGCCTTGACGAAGAGTATGATGCAAATAGACTGAAAGCCCTGATTGTATTCATGTGAGTAATAAGAGCGGAGATTAGTGTGGTGCACTGTGTTGTGGCGGTAACAGCTGGGTTATCTCTGTTTCAGATTAAGCTACATTCTCTTCTAGCAGACACTTGATAAATATTTGATTAATTAATTTTGATTATCATTCATTTCAAGTGTTTTAACTACATTTTTACTTTACCTCTCAGTGACATTTTATCATTTAAAAAGTACAATAACTAGTGACATTGTCCGCTTTTGGGGAGCTTTTGCAATCTCTTTGCTGAAAAAGATCAGATTAGGTGCATTTCCCTTTAAGGCCCTATTTCCCCCTAGCTGGCCACACCCATTTCACCATTACAGCCAAGGCAAACAATAGAAACTAGTAACAAGGTGGGATTTCTTCACAGTTTTCAGCTCCTAAGAACGTTAGCATCCCAGCATACAGGAGAACACCCGTGACTCAAACAAAATACAACTCTGGGTCTGTTTTTGATAGCATTATAACTTGGTAGAAAGTGAAGTAAAGTTGAATCATCAAATTAGGGCCCCTTTAAAAATAGGCTAATGCATTTTTTCATTTCCGAACAGAATGTATATGATGCTGAGAGATTAGACACTGTTTGGGGAAAACGGGTGGGTGTATCATACAGCTGGCTATAAAGAGTAACATGAATTATAAAACAAGAACAGCTGTTGCCACATACTGTATGCAGCATCACAGAATATACAGTATGGGTGGGTGTTCGCTACAATAGTGGATACTGTAAAATGCATTATCCAGGCATTAAAACATACTGTGCTATGATCAATCTTCCAAAGCATCTGTGAAGTGATGATCTCATATAGAGTGTTTTATGCCCTTGAATATAAACTCAATGAGTCAAGGTAAAGACCACATCACAGTTAAATTGATGGAGTTTTTACTATTCTCAGCAAACTACACAAGATTGGCAGTTTGATTCCTGCTGCAACTAGTTCATACTATTGTTCTGTCCACTTCCCTCACTTAAAATCTAAGAATGTTTACTGTGATTGTTATGTTTGGCGGTGGAGGTATGACAGCTACCTCTCTGTCAGTCTGGCCCAAGACAGCTGTGGCTACAAAGGCAGTTTACCACCAGCAGTGTGTGACTGTGAAGAGAATGAATAATCAGTTGTTAAAAAACAAAACAAAACCATATTCGATGTCTTGAAAGGCACTATACCTTTCAAATTGAAACTTTTATGTCAATTTAGTGTTTTGGGGGGGAGGGATAACGTCCCATTTGATCAAGTATTTGACCTTGGAACACTGAGACTGAAGGTCAAAGGACACTAAAGCCCACACACAGCCACAGCAGGAGGTTCAAAGTTTACACAAAGTCTTAACAAACATTTCTTTGTGATAGCTTCTTTGTTCCAGATATGATTTATGCTAATGCTTTTGCACTACTGTTTGAGCTCTTGTATGACACAAGATGATGGCACCTCCATGCTCTGATCTTCTACCTTCTCACTCTCCCTCCACCCTTTTCATCAAGGCACTATTTCCCTCCTTCTCTGTCAAACGGTGCCGCTCCTTCTTGTTGTCAAGCTGGCTTTGAATCCCCATCCGCTACCATAGTATCACCGCGCTAACTCCGGCATACAGCCAAAGGAATAATAGAATCAAGGAATCCTTCGAGATAAAGCAACGAGAGAAGGAGGGGGGTGGGGGTGGGGGGGGCAGAATGAAGAGATAAAACGGCTCGAGAGGGATATGGAGAGCTGCGTATTATTAATTTAGCCATGGAAGGAGAAAATACCCCCTACACGCCGGCTTCCAACGCGGCAAACAATGAGGAGATTGAAGCCGGGAGAGAGGTATTGAGATAATCCTCGTCGTCGTGGTATAAACCGTGGAGTTAACTCTTTCGGTGCGGTCGCATAGAGTTTTATCTCGGAGTTTCGAGATCTCATTTCCGTACGGTTATTTTCTCGGCCTGTGCCTCCTGCCGATACTTCATCCACCTCACCGTAGGCTGGGCCCGTTAATCCGCACCAGACCTCCATGTCCTTTGTGTCACGGTGCACGCATGTAGTCAGTCAGTGTGTGGCATGTGCTGCTGTGGTGGCTCGTTTGGAGTCGAAATTGGCACAAGAAATAGGGGCGTCTCAAAGCGAGGGATTAGGGTGACTTACATGTTTATTGGCAGGTATTCAAAATGCTTTTTTTGACCTATAAAATTTAAGTATCTAGAGAAGTAAAAGGAAGTTCTGGGCTGAATCCCTAGGCCGCATGACACAGTATTTTACTAAATGGAGTTGGCATGTTCTCCCCTTGTGGGTTCTCACCAGGTACTTTGGCTCCTTCCACTGGCTAAAGAACTACAAAACCTACAGCATTTGTAACCTCCTTTAGGTGCCGGGTGGGTAAAAAAAAAGCTTGAACTATTCTGAAAGATTTAATTTTGGAATATTGGAACGGATGAGAGCAACTACTTCTGGACTGCAAAAGGGGCAGCAAGGCCAAAGTACATTCATGTTGAAAAAAGTCTGATTTTAACTGATTTTTTAAACAGGACTGATCGGTGAGGTAGTCATTCAAATTCTACATATGAACCTTGCTGGATGATGTAGTTGTGTTTTAGAGATATTTTTAGACCAGTAAAGACATATTTTCTAAGTCACTTTGCTGCATGTTTTTTTCATTGTTCGTGTCTCCCGCGTTGTAAAAGTTTAAACAAAAAAACTGTAACAAGTACAATGCATTTCTCTGTTTGTGTCATTTAAATGATACCAGATTTATTTATTATTTTATTTTTTTTAATCAAAAATTGAGTGCTAGTACTGATAAATATCCAGACTAGCCTTTGAATTCCCCCTTGCAGACTCAGTAGTTTGCTCTCTGGTATACTGAGACAAGTGTGGCTTGACTGGTGAAGTTGGACTGAAAACGCACTATGAGCATTGTTCTGTTTTTGTTTAAGATTTTCAGATTTTTTCAGTGTTAATGTCTTTGTGTCTGTTAGTGTGTCTGAGCTAGACAGCACATGGGTGTAAGTAGTATGGATGTGTAGAGATTGGCTACTGTAAATAATTCAGAGGCTCCCTGCGTGGAAACGCTCTGACTGTGTCTGAGTGTGAATTAGCCAAAAGGCACCGTTTTCCACATCTCCCAAAGCCTCATGGGAGATTTACAGGAGGCCGGACCCTCGACATTTCTTGTCAGCGGCCATCCATCATCTCTACGAGCTATCTTCTTATCTCTGCATATAAAGGGTCAGATACTAAATTACAAAAGCTTCTGCCTACCAGCTAGTAGGTTGTGGGTTCAATCCTCAAACTTGCAAGCATACAATCTATGAGTGGAGTCTGCATGTTCTCCCTATGTCACAGAGAGTTCGCTTCTCTGGCTGTACAAAGACATGGATGTGTTTGGGCGAATTGTCGACTCAAAATAGCAAGTAATAAATGAATAGCCAAAGTGAATGGTTGTTTTTTGTCTAGTTGGCTACGGGGCAAACACAGCGACAAAAAACAACCATTCACATAGTCACATAGACACATAGCCAAAGTGAATGGTTGTTTTTGGTCTATGTGTTTGCCCTGTAACCAACTGCCCACTCCCGCTTAAGGCCCATAGTTTCTGGGGTAGGCTCCAGTCACCAACAAATGCCATTGGTAAAAGCCTATGTAGACGAAGTTGAAATTTCTATTCATAGTCCATTTATTGGCTAGTAGCTTCAAACATATTTTTTGCTAGCATTGTCAATTTGCTAATCCTAACACTTGCTAATCACAATGAGAAAAAAATAGCTTCTATTCTTTTATTTCTATTCTAAACATTAGGCTGGCTCTTGCTAATGGACCTCGCCCTGCTGGACTTACTGCATTGGGATTATATATGCACTAATTTAGCAGCTTGTATTGTGACGGGCATTTCCACTGGCTGTATAATCAAGAGGCTAATTAAAGCTAAAAAACATCATTAGCTGGAGACTTGTGTAAATTAGTATGTACACGGATGATAATTGCTTCATGCTAGCAGGCGGAGCAGAGTGGCGTAGCATTAGCATATCGGCCATTACAAGGAAGTGTGTCTAATCGTTCAGGCAAGACGTTTTTATTGTTTACTGCTAAAAGTATATTACATTTCACGAATGCCGACAGTGACAGAAGATTTATGAGGTTTTATTAAGACTGTCTGAGCTTATTGTAGTCCGTGAACAGAAGGGGGCGGCTAACTTCAGGTGACAGTTTGAAGAGAACAATGCTGTGTGCAAAACAACAATGTCAATAGTGGATCATTTGATAAGTCAGATTCAATTTATACACTGCAGTAATGTGAATTCATCCTAATCAGGCCAGTGGATTTATAAAGATACTTTCAGTAAGAAGCCACCGCTATCAAAATGAACACATTCATCTAGTGGGTTGTCAGATACACCTAGCATTCTCTCTATTATAGTCTAACTTTACAAACCAGGCCTACACGGTTTGTGTTTGTGACCTTTTCTATAAATGCACTGAAAACAAATCTTTTAAGTCATTTAAGTCTGGTAAAAGCATTACACCTTTTCTCAAGATTGTCCCAACTTTTAACATGGTACTATTTGGTAAAAAGAAATGTGTTATCCATAGCAAAGTAGCTCAAAGTAGTTGTTTGTCATCCGGCGACTCTCCACTTCATCCCTCCCGACTGTCAAAGGCAGTAGGCTAACAATGTGTACCATATGTTTGCTTTGTTTTTTGTCATGTCTGTATACTCCAGCCATTCCCAAAGCCAGGAGTGTCACGGCCCCCTTCAATATATACCAAATCTGAAATCTTCTACAAAACTGATCTATTTCATCAAATTGAAAACAACACTCCTTAAATGGCTTGAATGTGATTGATTAAATATTATATAACTGTCTACACATTTGTGATTTATTTCAAGCTAAATTTCTTGATAAAGATTTCATGAAAGACCTTCGCGGACCCCACTCTGGGAACCACAGCTATGGGCTATATGCATTTTACTCATTGATGGCTTTTAGGTTTAGTAGGCTATCAACTGCCCTCCCGTGGACCCACAACCCGCGGGAGGTACCATGGTGCAATGTGAATCGGGCGGTGGTCGAAGGGCGGGAGTTCCCTGCTTAAACTGCTGCCTCCGCGACCCGGTTTCGGACAAGCGGAAGAAAATGGATGGATGGATGGAGGCTATCCAACTGGTTTAGTTGCATGGAGTGCGTCCTTAGCTACTAGCCCACATACCCATCTGGCCGCCCCATTATGCATTGCATTTGTGTTTGCATGATTGGCTGAAAAAAACTTGTTGAGCTTTAACCCTGCAGTCCAATCAAAGCAACAGCCCACATCTGAAACATCCTGGAGTTTAGCCTTCCTTACTTACATATAGAGCCTGTTGGTTGTGAGTGGGAGGTGAACTAGCATGCAGCATTAGTTCTGCTTGAGCTGATGTGTTAATTAGCCAGCCGGGCACATAGATAATGAATGAGAATCAGGATTAATGACGGTACAGAGCGGTGGGCTGAGGCGGAGCTCCGGTCGGCCGGCGATAAAGAGCTGGGAGGAGGTTGCCGGTTCACCCTCTGCTGAGTTTGACTGATTCCACATGGTGCTGGTGTGTGAGTGGAGGCGTGGTGCTCGGAGGTAGAGAGGCCTATAATGACAGAGTGCAGTGAGTCGGGGGTGTTTAGAACTTCTGCCCACAAATACACATCAGGACGGCCCCCCCACGTGGTCTACCGGGGATAGGGGTCACACCACACGCAAGTGGAGAGCTTTGTTTGTTTGTGCCAATGCCATCCCACCTTGTTGATTCAGCAGTGGGTTTTCATTTGCTATATTTGCTCCTTTTCATTTTGATGACAATAAGACATCTCAAAAGGTGCTAACAAAGTCAGCAAAAGGCAAGATAATAAATGTCAAAAAGGAGAAATTTATCACTAATATAACTTATGCACCTTCCCATTAGGGTCCCTAGAGCCAAGCCTAGCAACTATAGGTGTTAAGTAGTGTGCAGGGCTGGCACACAGACAAACAACTATACACTCTCACATTCATTTACTAGGGGCAATTTAGATTTCAGTTCTAATGTGTGCAGACGCCACAGATAGAGATTATGTGTCAACCGGCCTGAGGATTGAAGCCACAACCTCCTTGCATCAAACTATAAGTGCCAACTGCTTTGCTATGAGTCCTGTGCCCCCATTAATAAAGTGTTTTTTCCTACATTCTGGTAAGATGACTGGGTATAAAAATCACTAGAAACACTTTAGTGACTGTGAGCATAGTTTGCACAAAAACTGTATCATACAAAAAGATGTGAACAGGATTCAGAAGAAATGGCCTGAAGATCCTCACCTTCAAATAGATCTAAAAAATAACAATGGACCCACCTGTCTAAGTCTCCGTTTACACTAATCTTATTGAAGTGTTAACAATTAACCTAATCAGTTGTAAAAGGATTTTCGAGCTTTTGTGAATTGTGTTTTTACCAGCCCTTTTGTCGCCTTTGTTGTTCCCTACCCTTTTCCATATGGTGCTATCGTTTGTCTTAGTTTTAAATGCAACCAGCTTCTTTGGGATACTCCTCATATATTTTTTTTGCAACAATGATAAAGCACTGTGATTGGTCGGATGCCACAATATCCCACTGTAAAAATATCATGTTATTCAGACCAAAAAATGCACGATTTATATTAAGCCACTGTAAAAAACAAAAAACAAAACAAAAAAAAAAACCACTATCTTTTAATTCGCAGCCAAATCTGTGACAGACTGGAAGACTAAATTAAATTAATTAGCTAATTTATTCTTTGGCAGATAACGTTTTTGTTGTGATGAGCAAAAGGGAATCACATTTGCCTAACGAAACGACAAAAACAAGTGCAACTGGAGCATGGCCGTAATGTTTTGTTTCTGAATTCCAACTTCTCATTGGTGCAGCCTTCAACATATGATACTCGAGGTCCAATGAGGTGGGGGTTAGGCTGGGGGTGCACATACCAGCGCAGCCTGGTCAGTGTATATGTGTGTGTGTGTGTGTAATCTGCTTTGTCTGGCTGTGTGCAGCATCAGCACTCAAGCAGGACCTCTGACCTCCAGCAGGGGGGGTGGGGGTAACCCTGAGCCTTATGTGTGAAGAGCTATAAGTTTTTATGTCCGTGTTAAAGGTGACCGCAGGGAGGGGTCGAAAGAGAAGAAAGTCACAATGTGTAAAATGTAGCTAAAATGCATTGCGATAGTTCACAGATCTTAAAGTGTAGCTTGGGGGCCGGTCATGGCAGATTTACTTTGGGCCGCTTTACAAAATGTATTGCTTTTGACCCTTAAGCAGGATTTAGGGAGCTTTTTTGCTACTTGAACATTTTTTACATTTTCAATTATGGGCCACTATGACAAAATTTTAGACACACCTGACTTAGTCCATAAACATTTTATTATATAGTTCAGTCTTGACAGAAAAAAGAAATAGAAGAAGCATTTTGTTCCTAACATAAACATTTGATGGTAGAGCGAGTTCCCAGCTAACACAAAGATTTGAGTTTGACCCCTGCCTTAGTTTGTAAAGCTGTTGTGTTCTTGGGCAAGACCCTTCTCTCCACCTTTCAGTGTTGGTGTGATTATGGTGTTGTTTGTTTACGGCTGCCACAGGGCACTTATGGCTACAGTGGTAGTTTACCTTCACCACTGTATGACTGTGGAATGAAGAAGAAATAGACTCAAATGCCAGTGCTTTAAAATCGGATCCAACATTGCCATCCTTCCTTTTACACAGCTGCTCTCTTTACATGTCTTATTTAATAATACTATTTCATGTGTGGTAATTGGTGAGAACAGAATGCATCTGATGTACACACTGAAATGACACCTCCATGTTTGTGATGTGGCACCTGCTCCGCCGCCTCGCCATCATCTTCATCACCGCCTCCTCACTTCCTCCCGTCAATCACTCGTACTTTTCGCATTTGCCAAGAACATACACAGAGCTGAACCATCTTTAGTGGGGCATTGAAACCGCAAAACTGCTTCTTGCATTTTTTTTTCTCGACTCATTGGAGACTTGCAAAACAAAGCCAATATTTTTAGACCCCTTTCATTGTTTATTTCCATAATCATCCCAGCTTTGAGCCGTCTTCTCATGTATATTTGACTCTTTGCGATGTTCAACAGGCCTTCCTTTGTGTGCCTGGGCCCAGAGGTTGACTTTGCTGCGATCCCCAGCCGTGCCTTGTGCCTGTTTATTCCTCCATTCAAGCTATTCTTTATTTATTTCACACGCCGCTTCCTAATGCAAATAAGTTGGATCGTCTGCTCCCCGTCGAACTGTGGGAGCGGCATGGGAGCTTGTGTGTGTGTTGTGCATCTGTGTGTGTTTGTGTGTTTGTGTGTTTGTGTGTGTGTGTGTTTGTGTGTATGTGTGTGTGTGTCGGTGAGTGAGTAATAGAGCCAAAGTCCTTATCTGTCACCAGAGAGCCGCCTGCCGCTCTCACTGCTGTCAATCATCCAGCCCCAGAGACAAACAGTGTGCTTCAAACACTACAGAAGAGCTTGAAGAGGAGAAGACAGCGGAGGGATGGAGGGGTGGAGGAGGTAGAGGATGGAGCAGAGCAGGTGTGGGCCAAGGACAAAGGGATGGTGATGAAAACCAAGAGAAAGGATTGCTTTGGAAGGTGGAGTGAAGGCTGTTAATTCATTCAGTGAGTTGTGTGCTCCTCTGGCCCCACAGGTAACACCCAGGAACTTAAAACACTCTTTGAAAACGCCACTGGATTTTTGTATTGAAAATACTGCGGAAAGAAAGTTTGTGTACCTGGAGAGAACCCAATGTAACATGGGGAAAACATGCAGACGCCATCAGAAAAATTATACCACAAAACCAGCGCAGTACATGGTTCAGGTATTTTCTCCCCTAATCAGATTTTAAATTGAAATTACTTTTTAAGGTTTTCCATCACCCCTGGCAGTTTGTTTTGAAAGGCAATTGAACCAGTGGGTAATGCTTGTTTTTGAAGGTGGAGTGAAGGCTGTTAATTCATTCAGTGAGTTGTGAGCTCCTATAGCCCCACAGGTAATAATACTGAGGAACTTAAAACACTCTTTGAAAACGCCACTGGAATTTTGTATCGGAAAAGGAACTCTTAAAATGCCTGTGAAAGCAGTTGACATCTAAGTGTTGAAAAGTACAAAGGGATGTTTTGGCAAAGACGCTGCTGATTTCCAAAAATCCCAAATTTTGAAAGTGTTCAACTAAGAAGACTCTCTTCCCTAACAGTCATGTCTTAATCAGATATGTAAGGGCTGTCTGTGTGTGTTAGACTGGCAATCACTAACTACAGGGATTTTATATTTTCATAATGCATTGTTAATGATAAGGAAAATCCATATTTTTACATTGACATTGATCAACCCTGCCCCACAATCAGTATGTCAAAGGTTGTACTGAAAGTTGCAGACCCAAACTATGACATTCTCTGTAGTGACACAGATTTATCACTCCTTCACTCCTTGTTTGGTATGAAAAAAATCCAGTAGTATAATTTTTTTATGTTCACTAACTTTGGCTAGGAAAAAAATGCTTTCAAGAGTCCATTGTTTCTTAGGTGACCTCACCGTCTGTTGGTCCTTATTTTAAACACTGGCCAGAACTATCAGAGGTGAAATATTGGCATAACACTCTAATATCCTGACTGTAGTTTATGTCAACCCGAGGCTGTCTGTGTGTGTGTTCCGACCGTTCGCTGTCCTACTTTGGCGTGACACTCTTTGAGCGACTAACTGTTGATTTTACCGTGAGGGGGCCGTGTTGGGACTGCCGCTCCAGCCGTTTCTCCTAAGCCTTAAAGCCAGCCTTGGTCCGGGACGTGGGGAGGAGGGGGTGCGGGGCGAATGGAGCCCCCCAAATCGCTTCAAGATGCGTTCCAGTGCAGCCGGAGCAGCCTGTGGGGAGAGCCAGTGTTGAGCCAGGTTCCCATTTCAAACGCTGGATTAAGCCTCGCTGCACATGCACATGAAGGGCCCCATCTGCAGACTGGCATCCGCATCAAGACCTTCATGAATATAATCATTCTTCTGCTGTAAAACTGCTAGCCTTGGGAACCTTAGAGACGGGGTGAATTTTACCAGCTAAACTCAACCAATGCTCTTGTTACATTGATACTTTTTCTATTGAGGACATTGTGAGCTCCATCCTTAGGTCAGTCAACAAATAATCTTTCTCTGTAGAGTCTGCATGTTCTCCTCATGTTACTGTGGGCTCTCTTCAGGTATTTCTGGTTCCTTCCACTGTCCAAGATGCACATGTGTGAGAATTGGTGAATCGAAATGGCCCCTTGTCCATGATGTGAGAGTGAATGGCTGACCATCTGTGTATGCCGTTAGCCCTGCGACAAACCGGATATTGTCGCCGCCTAAAGCCCATAGTTATTGGTATTGGTTGCACCCACTTCATCCCTATAAAAAATTGAAATGGAATATATTGAACGGCACCAATCCACCAATG
The DNA here is from genome assembly GCA_036025475.1 of Philypnodon macrostomus. NCBI lineage: Eukaryota > Metazoa > Chordata > Actinopteri > Gobiiformes > Eleotridae > Philypnodon > Philypnodon macrostomus. The sequence goes on from JAVQKC010065568.1 coordinate 22,496, forward strand.
GTCTTTTAGCACAATGTATTTTCCATTGTTTACTTGGGCTCTTGTTTGTTAGTCTGAGTTAGCCTGTAATTATGCTGTGTATTGTGGAGATGGTTGGCCACAGTGGAACTTTGTGCAACAATCTTTAATTTCGTTTTGCGTAAGTGCTTTCTTTATTTCATTTAATTTCTTTCTTCTGGTTTGTTGTCATTTAGAAGATATGCTCCATCATAAACAGATCTCACGATTGGTATGGCTAGTCTTAAGCTTTTGTTTATATGGTATTGTCACTGCTAGATCTTTTGCTATAGATAACCCTTGCTGTTATAAGAAACAGAAACAGTACTGGCATGAGTCGTGTTTTCCCACAGCAGGTTTAACCAATTCGGAGTTCAAGTCTTAGCTCCGAGTTATCCTACTTATTATCAGGCCAGCTCAGAATTTCACCAACAAAAGTAACATACTTTAAGCATACATTTCAAGAGTGACCAGATCATAAAGCGCAACAATATAGGCCATCTGGTCACCCCACATACATTGCTCTATGAAACAAGACCATGATCTATATATGATCTACAAACAGAAGGACCCGAACCTCCCCCAAATCTCTACATATTTGTTGGCCCCTAGAGGCCCCTATGGATTACAGCTCTCTCCTGACACTATGGCCTGACGGAGCTTAGAGTGCAGACCTTATAGCTAGAGTATCAGCTCTTTGCCCCGGGAGCATGGCCCCTGGGCCCCAGTTCACACTGGAGGGAGCCCCTAGCGGGACAGAGGTTCTACACCCATAGGGACCCCTGACCCACTCTAACCTGGGTTCCTCCATAGACACTCGTCCTTATTAAGCAAGGCAATCTGGGTGACTGATTTTATACTTTACAATACATTTTCTTCCGCTTAGGGGTTTGGAGCCCACTATAGGCCTTATGTGGGGAACACCCTGGATCATTGGGCAGACACAGAGACACTCACTTTCTTCTCTTTTTCTAACATTTGCACGTGTTTGGACAACGGGAGAAAGCCAGAGTACTTGGAGAGAATACAGTGTAACACGCAGAGGACATGCAGACTCCATCCAGATATGGATATGAAATATATGGACGTCCAGGTTCGGTCCTGTGTCATGAAATAGGCTAAATGTTGTTAGAAGCATCACGTTTGGTAATGTTCCCATCACATCTTCTTATTTTTAATCAACTTTTAAAGATCCATGACTTTCCTAAAGGTTTTCCGTGACCTCTGGCAGTATATTTTTAAAGGGCCATTGAACCAGTTAGTCAGCTTGTTTTCTTTCCCCTCTCCAGACATGCACACTTCTTGCTTTATGGAGACAGATTGTGTTACGGCTCCTCTGTTGTCACTCCACTAAGAATGATGAGAAGCCGTTTGACCTGAACTGCAGGCCGTGTGCAGAATAATGACCCATGGGTTGTAAACTTGTGTATGGTGTAGATATGTCATTGTAAGCTAAGAACAGTGCAGGGAGCTCGCTGGGAGTTGTAGTCCAATGCGGTCTCAGGGGTGTCATAAGGTGGAGGGGATGACTAAATTAGGACTAATCCAGGACCAAAGGTTCAAAATAGGACTTAACAAGTTGCCTACAAAACCAGGACTAGAAGGTCTAACCAAGAACTAAAACAAGACTAAATCAGTTCTAAACTAGGACTAAACCAAGTCTTTACCCAGACTATAAAATCCATTGCAAATCACCCATAACATTTTGAAAATAAACTCTTCCTTCCATTTCTTCCAATTTGTGACTTTATTTGTCTCTATTTAATAAATATGAGAGGGAATGGTAGTCTCTATGTCAGCCCCGAGACTAATGCTCATAGTTGGCGAGATAGGCTCCTACCTCCACCTAATGGCAATGAAAGAAGGAAAGACATGACTACCATTATTTTCAACTGCTTGTATTCAGCAGTGTATGTCAGCACTTGCAAATCACCCAGAACATTCTGGAAAAATGAGTTAGAATAGGCTAAGAAGGAAAGAAATACAATAGTGAAAATGAGAACATGCCAAAAGCTTCTACAATCACCAATGAGAATGATTACACTCAAGTCCATGCCACCAGTGCAGGAGAAGTAGATTCAGGAAATGTAGAACTCAGAATGGCGTGTTGGACAATAACCAAAACTATCCACGGTAAGGTTTTTCCTAGTTTTTGTTCTAAGGTTTGTTCATTTGTGCTCATGTAATGTAAGACATTGTCTTGGCAAACATTTCATGGAAGAATCCGCTGCCAAAGAGTGTCAAAATGCAGAAGGTTTGGTGTGGTTTATAGTTAATATCTCTGCAATTACTGGACGTATTGACAGTGCAAAAACTAAAAGGGTTGCTGCACTCAAAGTTGTGATGTTGTTGGCAAGATCATCGTCAGTTGGGTTAAGCCATAAGATTTTAGCAAGATTGTAGCCGCAACCACTAACAAAAATGGCATTTGATATTTAATTTCAAAATATAACCTTTCTAGTACTAGCTTCTGCCATTTCAGTTTTTGGCATGATCCTATTCAAAAGTGTGTACACAACTTAATGGCTTTGCCCAAATTGAGACATTATTAGTTGAAGAGGTTCCATTCACATTCAAGTCCAAGTTTGTGCAAAGTCAGGGTTTGGCCGTACATCCCAATGGCTCGACTCCAATTATTTTCCAGTTCATCAATTTTCCTGTGAACAATGCCAAGATAGAAGAAGCCGTTGACATATGGTTGGCTGAGAAAAACAAAGAAAGGTGGAGAAGTGGAGCAAGGGGAAGGTTTCTGCGTGATCCTGGCACTGACAATATAGCACGCTCTCTCCAACGCGTCAAAAGCAGAAGAAAAGTTTTAGACAGATGTAGGTACACAGACACATGTAAATGAGCCGAGGATGAGATGTTTGCTGGAGAAAAGTTTGCATCTGACCTGAATTCAGCTTGCTTTGTTGGAAGTTGGTGAGCCAGTTTTGAAGTTTGAAGACTGGTGTTGATCAGTGAACGCAGTGGGGTGGCAGAGGCGCAGGTAACATCCAGCCCCCGTGCCGAGTTTCCGTGCCAATGCTGCCACTGAGACACGCTCGAAATGACAGCAATCTGGACCTGCGGGCAGACAAGGACAAACGTCACTTCATAGGCCTTTTCTGTTTGGGAAATGTTGCAGGAAAAATGTTGTTTTTCATAGACAGAAAAATCATTAGTGGCGTATTAGCTGTGTCTCCATCACCGGTTTGAACTTTACTGACATGTTCTGAGTCATGTTATGTGCTGTTCAATTTATTTGACCACATTAACCCTAAAACAGAAATGATAGTTCATGCTTTAAACCCAACCAAAATAATAATCGTTGATTGAAACATACATACAACATTGAACAGCAGCTATCTCCTCTACCTCACAGTCCTCCTTCCTCTTCCTTACTGTGCACATGTGGAAAGCATTAGTGGTGCTGTCCTTCATTCTGCCAACATTCCTGAGGACTCCAAGATCACGGAGCTCTTCATTCTGTCCCATTAACATCCACTTACAACGCACTCCTGACATAAAATGGCTCAGACATCCTTCACAATTGCTTTTTTATTGTTCTAATTTACTCAGGTTGGTGTTAGCTAGCATTGCATCACAGAGCTAACCATCTGATCAGTTCCAGTTGATTTTGCGTTGGGTGATTTTGTAAAGTGCATGATTTTGCCTTTGATATTCATGTGTAAAATGATTATGATTAGCCTTTTTTATGAGCATTTAGCACAACTGGTAAATAGCCAGACCAATGGCACATAGTATCACAATGTTTAACACTAACTGCGAGAATGTCCCAGGTTGGGTTTCTGGATTGGACATGGCCTTTTTGTGAGGAATTGCATGTTCTCCCTGTATCTGTGTAGGTTTCTTTCCTTACCAGTCACAGTGGCTCAAGACAAACTTCTAGCTGACCATCTACGCAACTGCATTGTAGGTTATACATTAATGGCAAAGCAATTTACCTTGTCTGGACCATCGTCTGCGCCATCAACTATTAACTGCCTTAATCTGCTTTAGACAGTTATCAAGCTTCATCACCAGGAACTGCTGACATATCTGGCCTTCTTCAAATTGTTGACTCATCACAAATAACAAACAAATATTTGTCATACGCCTTCAATCAAAAAATATTCCAGTTTGATGTGAAGGTTGTATGGCCGTTTGCTCCAGTACTTCTCAGTGCAGCTGATAAAAGGCACAGACAGGTCTAATAGATTGCGATGAGCAGTGTCTTCAGTTCCCAACATGAATATGGTAATGAATGATTTGGAGCTCACAAAGCGGAAATAATATGGGGCGGACAGTTTAAAGGGGCTTCAAACGGCTCTAAAACAAGACTTTTCCGTGTCACGTCCAACAAAGACGAGGTCGAAATAAAAGCCAGCAACATGATAAAAAAAAACAAGTGTTCAAAATGTTCGAATTTGAAGGTCTTAGATGGACCAGGAGAAGGTGTGATGATCTGAGGTGAACCCTTCAGATCATGTTGGACAGATGTTTGATGATGTAGCTCCTGGATTCCTGTTATTTCTAAAAAGCTAAACAGGGAAAAATCATTTGCGAGAGCCACTGAAGTTTTGTCCTTGTTGAGTTATGCCTGCTGACACACTATCTTTTTGAAGCAAGTCTGCATGTCTTCCCCATGTTACTGTGGGTTCTTTTCAGGTACTTGAGTTGTCTCCCGGCAAAGACATGCATGTGTTAGAAGAAGAATTGGTGAAGCTAAAATCTCTAAAATATCTAACTAATTGACCATTGTCCAGGGTTTACCAGCCCTACAGCCCATAGTTGCAGGTTTTGCTATGATGTTGGATATTGAGGGTTCGTGAAAATGCTGTATCAAAGTGGAAGAATTTAATTTTGATTTCATTTTTTATTTTCGACCTGTGGATTGACTGATTGTTTCTCATAAGATGCCATTTTGTTTTTATAGTCCTATGTATAGCCCACTTAAGGCTTATAGTTGCTAGAATAGGCTCCAAATGATAAATATAACTCTGTAGTCTCAGTTAAAAATCACTTTTAAAATAATTGTTCAGTTTTGACATTTTGCAACATGGTTGGCTCTGGTTTGTCATTGTTTTTTATGGCACACTACTACCTCTGTGTGTGAGTTTTTGTGTGTGGTGGGGGCCGTTTGTGAAGGGGGGTCATTAGGATGTGTATATGTGAGATTAGTGCAGACAGCTTTATGCCCAGCGCTGTCGTAAATCTCCTGCTCTGCCACAGTTTGTTATTGTGAAATAGAGAGTCTGGCCTCCGCAGGTTTTAGCTCAAGGACAACCCCCCCCCACCCCACTAGAGGACATGGGGGTCAGAATGGAGTAAAAGGGGCTTTCAAGTAAATCCCACCAGATGAGTTAATTTGATTTTATTTGCTGTTGGATGAAATGTCCTTCCAGTTCCCCTCATCTTAACTGTGAGTATATGAGTGGGTTAGATACGATATATTTTACTGTCCTTGGAAAAAAAGTCTCAAAAAGCGTTTCACCCAAGATCTTGAGCCATGCTCTTAGTTAGGACATTGTGTAGTTTGCCACTAAACTCTATGTGTATCGGGTTAGATACTAGATCGTCCCTGTCGTTTTTCAATAGTTTTTGGGCAACCTGTTTGAAGCAGTGGACTGGAGGTTTTGGCTCAATTTGCATATTTTGAAGTGAACAAGAGTACCCAAAAAGATCCACCCAGTCACGGGGATAACACATACAGAAATCGAATCGATTAGAATCGAATCAGGAACCTTCTAGCTGTGCGGTGACAATGCTAATGCTATCGCCACATTATGGGGTTAGCGTGGTTTAAGTTAGGTTAGGTATGCTAAGCTCATAGGGAAATGCATTAGCTACATTTGACCTATCCCTTAAAGCCGCTTGGGTAAACTGTGCTGAGCTTGAGGATTAGCCTATTGTGCATGTTTTACATTGATGATTGATGAAGGTGAACCAGAAGAAATCGTATCAGGGATCTTCCTGCTGTGAGGTGAATTGTTAACCTAATTGCTATTGTGCCACTATCATCTGTGTGTTTAAGGTAAGGTATACTAAATTTAAAACTAAAATAAAGGGCTGTTGTTGCGCCCAGCTGAATGATTAATCGACTAGTCATGCCCAGCAGAACGATTAATCGACTAAAGTCATGCCCAGCAGAACGATTAATCGACTAAAGTCACGCCCAGCAGAACGATTAATCGACTCAAGTCACGCCCAGCAGAACAATTAATCGACTCAAATCACGCCCAGCAGAACAATTAATCCACTAAAGAGTCACGCCCAGCAGAACGAA
>JAVQKC010065580.1:0-23942 GCA_036025475.1 Philypnodon macrostomus
TGGACACACTTACTTTGGCAGAGAGCAATGAAACTTGGTACAGTGATTCTCCACAGTGTACCCAACATAAAATATTATTATGACCCAACCCTACAACAAACAGGAAGTCGGCCATTTTGGATTGAAATTGGGAACTCATGTGTGGCTGACCAATATGATGGCAGTTACCTCTATAGCACCCCCTATAGACTGAAAGAAGAATGTAGTTTTAGGGAAATTATCAAAATTTGAAGAAAACATTCTTCACAAACATCCAGACAAATCAAAAAAGTCAAATAGACCCTTCCCATGTTTGTCATGGTTTGGGGGCGAGGCCTCTTAATTATCTTGACCCATTGGTGACATAAGGGGCCGTTTCGCCGATATACACCTTGCTGTCAGGTACAACAGCATGGGCTTAGTTTCTTGTCAGTGTCCATCTTCAATCAGAACATGGGCCACTGGCCACTGAGTCATATGACCCAAGGGTGGGTGGTATTTCTAGTAAAGGTGGTGGTCAGAGTAGTCAATTCACCGTACCTCACACTTTTCATGTGATGCATAGGCCTATGTCACTTAATTTTTGCAATACTATGGTATGGCAATATAATGCGGAATAGTATATATAATATAGTGGGCCATTGGAGCCTTTTTTTTATGAGATAAAGTCTTTGTTTAGTAAAAGCTTGTCAAAATGTTCTTCTAACTTCATTCTAGTTTGTTTTCATTCAATTTGTTTTAACACAACATGTTGTGAGTTATTGAAAAAAAGCAGTTAAACTATCTTCTATCGTTTTACATTTTTACAACTCACTGAAGAACATTGTCCTATGGTATAACTCACAACACTCAATATAATAATATTAATAATGAGTTGTAGATTAAAAACTCACATTATGTTAAAACAAAATATAGAATAAAATTAATAACTCTATTCTTTAATTTGACATGAGTTTTTACAGTGAGGGTTTAAATGCATTAAAGTTAAAATTACAATCTTAAAAATACAGAATAAAAAATATAGAGGTCATTCTCAAGGGCAGTGGGGCTAGAGCAAAACAACATTCAGTATTTAAAAACATTTTTTTTACTGTTTCATAATATAGAAAAAAATATATAATCTGTGAAAAATTATATTTGATAAGCAATGGTATATCACCAAAAAAAAAAAAAGACTTCATAGGTGCAATCTTAAGACATGCCCATATAAGTCTTGCACATACAATACAACATCTTCCTATTACATCAGCACCTTCAAGTTAATGGGAAATAAAGAGGACCAAAGAGAGACATCCTAATCCTATTTTGATTGATGCGGATATGCAGAAGCCCGCCCACCCCAACCCCCACACCTCTGTTCAGCTGTCAGTGAGAGCCGACTCACTGTTGCTGCTTCTAAGTGTTTCTTTTTTGATTCTCTTTTTGGACTTGCATGTGTGGTAGAGGTAGGGGGGTTGTAGCAAATCTCAGCAGTTATAAGAGCACACCATCACTTCTTCATCTGTGTCTCAAGGTCACTGCAGAGGAAGGGTGACAGCCGCGACAAGCGCGAGGAGGTGCCAGCCATTTTGAAGGGCGCTTGATGAATTCAGGAGAGAGGTTGAAGAAAAGGAAAGTGTACAGCAGCAAAGGAGTAATAACTCATTTTGTCAATGTTGGCCTGTTTGGATGTGTGGGCCTGTCCTTTTTCTCCCTCCTTCATTAAGAAAGTGACATATAAGAGGGAACAGTGGGACCTGGTTACCTTTATAGTGGCCTGGTATGGTGTTGAACCCTTTGAGAGTCCCTTATTTATCTGCAGTATGTATAAAGTAGGGGGCAATGGGTTAGGCAGCACAAATCCGTATATTTAGCTCTGGTTTAGTTCTGGTTTGGTCCTGATTTAACTGTGGATTAGTTTTTGTTGAGTCATATTGCCTTTTTATAAATGCCTGGTTTAGTCCTTGTAAATCTGCCAAAAGTTTATTATCGTCAGAAAGGATAACCAAATATTACCAGGCATACCAAACCATTTTCAACAGTTATTGCAAATCACATGTTCTTCTAACTTCTTGCAGCCCTTTACAATGGAACACAGGCTTAAGCCTAACAAAAGTGAACTGAAGATGTTATGTGCATGGGGGAAGGCAAGTACATTTTAATGACTACCTATTACTTAGATAGATGTACTGTAGAGCCACATAGAGCCAGAGTCACTGTTACTATTATCTTCAATGCTTCTTTGTCAGCCACACGGAAGACTTCCTTTTGTATGTATTCACTTGATAAAGTACATGGCGTGCAGACTGCTCTATGCAGGATTAATAACTTGGACCTGAACTCTTTTAAGATGTTTTTATACGGTCTGGACGACATTCCCTGAGTTTCAAGGGTGTGTTGTAGTACTATACACTGTAAAAAAGTGAAGCTGGATAAACTAGGCCAAGAAAAACCAAGACAAATTGATAACCCTAAACCCAGGAAAAACATTTTTACAATTGAAAAAACACTTTCTACTGCTCAATTGTTATCCTAATAATGAAACATGAACTAGCAGGAGCCCATGTCTTTCTCTACAGTGGTGCCATGACATATCACCTGGAGGAGATTGTGTGAGACGATGTACAGTCCACGGATAGGCCCCGGTGAGGTGAGATAGGAGCCCATGACGAGATCCACAAGTCAAAGCTGGAAGTAGGAACTCTGTTGATTGCTTAGTTATAAATACACTAGAACAAACCTTCTTCATATTATTTTATTTATTTTCAGAATTTGATCGTTTTTGGTTTAAATACAGTCAAAAGTGTTTATTGCATGATTGAGCTAATGATCATTCCGTTGGATTTTGGACTTTTGGGAAAGGTAAGGCATATCTTATTGCCTCCATGGAAAAGCATCTCTGCATTTGACTCATCCTTCAATACTTCTGGCTGGGCCAACCTTTCTGGAGCAGTGTACTCAGTGTACTGAACAATCCAGACATGGGGAAAAACATGCAACCTCCATACAGAAAGGTCACCTCCAACCTGGGACTCAAACCCAGGACCTATTGTTGTGAGAGGGTTGGTATAAGGCAGAAGGAGGAAGCAATTTAGATAGGCCATACAAATATGACTTGATGACTACCTAGTACTGTAAAACCTTGATTTAAAGATTTTATTTTGCAAACGTTGGTGTTCGGTATCTGTAGGGATCAGGGCCATTAGGCAGTCTGCACACCCCGCAGCAGCGCCCCCTTTAATTGCCTGATAGGGCTTGTGATATTTTTATCAGACATCTCGTGGCATATGGCTGCCAAAAGGGGAGCTATGTGCGTTTGTGTGTATTGGCGCATGTTTTTATTTTTTGTATGTGTGGTTGTGTATGCATGTGTGTTTATGCGTGTGTGTGTTGATTTGTGTGTCTATCTGTGTGTGTCTACATGTCATGCCTCGGCACACCCCTGACAAGAGAGCTGCCTGCAGGAGAAAACCCTGCGCTCTCGTGCACCTGCATATCAAACTGTGACCCAGGTGCCCACAACACGTACACCTCAAAGAAGCTTAAGCCTCGATGCCTCATCATCTTTGTACCGCCGATAATAAACCATGTTCTCAGCACTTTGTTAAATACTAACACTTCCCTGTTGTTCCGAGATGTTTTCTTTTGCTTCTGAAAAATAAGGTGATTGAATTTATCTCTTTTGAGCTGCTATCTTCATCAGATAAGCCTCCTTTTCCAGCCTAGAGACTTCATCAACATACACAGGTTGCACACCAATAACTTTAGATTCATCCCTTCTAGCCGCGGTACACATTTACTTCACATAGAAGATTGACTTTGGATTTGAAAGGCCAAGAATAACATATTGGTGGGAGAAAGAGCCATATGGTTTATACTGTAGCCTCCTAATATACAGGCAAGATAATTCCAGGGAAAGAAAGGGATTAGATATTGCATTGACAATCTCACGATTCCACTGAATGCAAGACTTATATGGGAATTCTTAAAGCCATACAACCACTACAAACCACAATAAAATGTATAGGAAACACACCATTTTTTTCTATTAAACATATCTTTGATTAATCAGAATTTAATATTGCTGAGAGCTCAAATATGTCAAAAAACGGATAATAGTAATAATAATGTAAAAACAAACAAAGATGACTCAATTTGTCATTACGGAAGAAGGGAAAGTGTATTTTTCAATTTTGTTGCCATTGACACACTAATCATGAAAAATTCAGAGTGCCGTCTATAATCCCACTGGCAATTCCAGGATTAGAAAGGAAGCCGGGGTTGGATGACTTCCTCTACACACAGCAGCAATCACCTCACAAGTCTCCTCCCTTAGACTCCTTTTCTATGTCTTTATACAATCTCAGAGCTGGGTTCGATCCTTTCCACTAGAACTGCATGAATCTGCAATAACTGTGATGATGATATTGGTGGGTGCATTTTGAAATAGTTATTTAAATGTATCATTGTAATCCTGAACCGAAATATAAAGGCAAACCAGGACTTAACCGAGGTCAAAACCCAACCAAGACTAAACTGAGATTAAATCAGATCATGCACATATACAAATACACACCTACATATCATTTACACAATACATTTCTCCAGTTCCTCCCAAGTCGTCCCCTTCTATCTGCATTCTGACTACTTCCAGACTAAATCCACTTTAAAAATCTGTGATGTTACAGATAGAACTTTATATTTTTGCATAGCCTATAAAAAGCTAAAAAAAAAAAGTACAAATAAAACTCAACAAAACACTTGCTATTATAAAGATTATGTATCCAAATATAGAAATATGTAAATAACTAAATGTCAGATAGATCCTTATAAGGAGACGATGTGTTGTTTTGCCCCATTTCTCTCTGTGGGAAAGTTGCCACTGTACTATTATTGAATCTACTGCCTCAGGGTATGGCTACTCAATTACATGCAATTAGAAATGGTGTGCGTTTTACAAGGAAAAAGGCATTTCCTATGTAGCACCTTAGGAGAAAACATCAAAGGTAGAAAAAGCTCTGAAGGACCCAGTCTTGCAAATGAAAATGAGTCATCCTCTACATACATACTGCATCTGATCTATTGTGTTATGTGTTAAGTCTTAAACCACTCCACCATAAAGATAACTATATCGGGGATTTGCAAAACATATTATTTTACACTATTGGATCATTTGAATCGTTTCTGATAAAAAGAGAGAAGAGAGAGAGAGAGAGAGAGAGAGAGAGAGAGAGAGAGAGAGAGAGAGCTAGAGAGAGAGAGAGAGAGAGACCCTCTTCCCTACAATTAGTAATTTCAGAAGACACAACATATTTTTGTAATGACCTTGTTCTCACATGAATCTTGAATTGAGGTCACATTGGCAAAAGTGAAAAATGTGTGATTTGCACTGACATCTAAAGCAGGAGTAGACCTGATCAATAACAAATGTCAGTGAAGACTCAGGTGTATAATCATTTGCACCATGTGGCTATTTGCTCAGGGGCTGCCCTCAGCTGCAGCACTCTCCATACAGTGAGATATTTCTGTGCCATTTCACAACATGCTCCATATAAAGACAATAGGAACCTGTACTTATATTATTGGCAGCTATACAGCCCAGAACAAACAGCTGAGTCTAGTTTCCTTCAGCTCTTCTACATACATTTATGGGCCACTTGACTTGTATGCAGCACCGGTGATCTCACCATGTGCATCCCATCTGTGACCATTTCAATGGGAAACTTGTGCGTTTGAAACTGGGGCACAGTTGCAAGCAGATGAAAGTTACGGCAGAGAAGAATTATTATTATTATATTTTTTACTTTTTGTCAAATGACTAAAAATAAATGTGCCAATGTTTGACAGACACACAGGAGTAATCTTCACAATCTCGCTGCAAAATTATTACTAGCAATTAGTAAAAATGTTTCCTTCCATAAAGTTTTATACTATGCATTTTGAATACAATATTTATACTCATGTGACCTCTTGAAACAGAAGACTACCATGATGACAAATCATGACTGCTGTAGCCTGGTGTACAATACAAGGCCATTCAGTGTCACATATTAAACCCACATGATTGATGGTATAGCCGCACTGGTCTGCTTTCTCCCTTTAGTTCAAAGGAAGAGTCTGGCTCCAAAATGCTCAAGGGCAACGGGCTAATATGATAAACAGTAAAGGAGGCTGCAGGCTGTGTGTGTGTGTGTGTGTGTTGTGTGTGTGTGCGTGTGTGTGTGTGTGTGTGCAGTTGAGCCTGTGAGCTGCTGGTAGTGGGGAAAGGACGAGCAGGAGAGTGGTATTGCAAGGATCACTAGTCATGGAGGATTGAATTTGCTATAAATAAAAAATGGTATTTTCCACTCTTTTTAAATGAGTTCCTCTGGGTTTCTCTAAATACTTATTTTTAGACGAAAGGGTTTATAAAATATGAAAAGATAAATCACCGAACTATTGCATGCTAATATTCGGTTTGTTGAGGACAGAATATCAACTAACAATGTCCCTGTTTTCAGCACGGCATATACAAAACCTAGGTAAATAATTGGTTTAGCTCAACAGACCTCGCAACATCATTATGTTTGTCTGTGGTTAGCATGAAGAGACAGAAAGATGTGAGCAGCCCGCAACAACTGATGAAATTATGGGAAAGAAACTATATCTTACTTTTAAAAAAGGACAAACTCTGATCAGATGGCTAAATCAATAATCAATAAATAATAGAATGTTAATATTTAGTTTGTTAAAGATACATCCCAAAATTCAGCAATGCATACTAAAATACAAATACAAACCGTTTATCCATTTTAAACAATAATTTGAGCAGAGTCATGTTTTTAAACTAAGGCAGACTATTTTTTTAAATTAAACAGTTCAGTCTGATTTGATAAAGAACTTCCTGACCATTTCAAGATCGACTTATGACTGACTAGACTTGTAGGCGCTACTTTTATCAATGTGTGTGTTTGGGCTATGAGGGCGTATTTAAGGAAGGACTGATAGCAGATGACAGGGTGACAAGTCGTACTGCGGGCACAAGCTCAAGGCACAGTACCACATCATCAGAGTCTGATGTGGTTTCATACAACTTACATTCACTCAATGAACTGAGAGCTCAAATAAAATTCTTGGGCGATATGTGTTTGTTAGTGAGACAGTATAACTAATATATATATATATACTGTATATATATATATATAATGCAGTTCTCACTGTGATCTAAGTCTATTAGTTCATCTTTCATACAAGGATGATTGGTCTATTGGATCATCTCCTGCCTTTGATTTTTTTCACAGTAGATATCACTTAGGTCAGTCATTTTGTCAGTCCTTTGCTCTACCTCTAAGTAGGGCACATATGGCCCATTTCTGACCATCATCATTTTTCAGCAGGGGAGAGATAGAGAAGCGAGGACAGGGGCTTTTTTGGGTAAAGTTGGCAGTGCAGGAGACAGAGAGGGGACATCAGGTTGGCAACCTGTGGCCAGCTTTCTGATGTTATCCATACGTGTGCTTCCATGAACCTTATCTCATGAGGTCCACACACGCACACACGTGTATGCACACACACAAGCGTGAAAGAAAACTTTGAGCTACATCAAAAGCTGTAGCATGCAAAGCAAATTTGGCATGTGAACAATATTTGTGAACAAACTGGCAGATGTCAAAAGGCTTTGATGGCAGGGTTTTAGAGGGGAAAGAGCACTAATACGGATCTGCTGTAGTTACACTGTGTGTCTTTCTGAGTGCTCTGTGCTGAGCACTGCCAAAAAATATAGATTTAATCATGTGTGCCGTGAGTGTTATTTTATAAACAAAAATGCAAAAGCATTCTTCCAGAACAAAACACTATCACTTTTAATTATGGATTTGATATAATATTATTATATAATGCTTGGACGGGCACAACACATCATCAACTTTGAATACACTCAAGTTTCATCGCTGTGGCCTGCTGAAATCCACCCAAATCCCCATGTCCCTATCAAAACACATTCATTTATGTAAACAGTTAGACATGCCCTCTCCCTCCAAAACTATTGACCCTAAAAGGTAAATGGTTTGACAGATGCATATCTTTAGGATTAATTATTGTCAAGGAGAACTAGAGAAGATTATCCAAGACAGAAGGTTAGTGTTGGTTATTCTACTCTGATGACAACTACCTCCACCATGAGAATGTTACTGTGACCTGGCTCATCTGGCCCGTCACTACAGACCCATACACATACAAGAGGTGCACAGGGGCTCACATGGCAGCACTGGGTATGCACCATTTATTTACATATGGTGCTCTTTTTTGTCTCCGTCAGAAGTGTGAAGTGGAGTGGTCGGCTCTAAGCCAGTGCCTCTCCACCTCGCAGCAGGCAGGGATCAGAGCAGAATAATGTATAATTACAATAGACAATCTAAAACAAAGCCCTTCACTTTCAATGAGTTCCTGCTTGGAGATAGGAAGGTTACCTCAAGGGGGAATTATAATGAAGCAGATGGCTGAGCGAACACAAACTGTCCTCCTTATTGTACGGGCCAGTATTTTGGCCAGAGCTTCACCTGTCTCTTGACCAGTCACTGTGTTTAATTGTGTGTGTGTGGTCTATAGCTTCCTCACATCCTACAGGACATGTAGATAGATAGACGAGGATATGCAACGTTGTTTGATTGTATTGTTAAAATGAACACATTTCTTTTATAGTTCATTAATGTCTGTCAATTTTTGATTGATTGGACAGTCACCCGAGCATCAAGTGGCGACGCTCTATCAGTGTCACTTTGGGGATTTCCATGGTGAGGTATTAATTAATGACAGCTGTTGAGGAGGGAATCCAAACCACAACGGAAAAGGTCGTCCCCAGGAAGGTCAAATACAAAGTTTATGGAGAAACATCATTTATCATTCACGTCTTAGCAGCCCCCCACACCCACCCCCACCCACCCCCTCAGTGGAGTTACCCAATTGATGTTGGATGGCCCACTTAAAAAAAGCTACCAGAAAACAACAGAACACAGAAAATGCACAAGCCTTTCTTGAGATGCCAGCGACTGAGGTGGTAGGTTGGCGGTTTGATTCCCTCTTTGGCCATCGTCTCTTTGGGCAAGACAAATCTCTCCCCTTGCATCAGAGTATGAATGTACAATATTTAATAGAATAATGCACTCAATTTGGCAAAGGGCTTTGGGAGTCTACAAAAGCGATATATGTGAACATTTTATGCTCTATTATTTTGATAGATGAAAAAAACACTCCATGTAGACGCTCCATTGTATTTATTCTGTACTGTTTTATTTTAACCAGTATGTGTGCTTGTTCGCCTCCTGTCACTCAGGCGTGTGTGGTTATTGTGTAGGTCAGCGCAGTGTCCTGTGGGGTTACACATCCAATCTCAGCACACTTGTACAGTTTCCTTATTGCTTTTTCCCATAGTTCCTTTGATAAACTGGAGAAAAAAATAGATTGATATCCAAACAGTCAAAATACTGTCATCTGAAGATTGTGGTCCCTTGAAAACCAGATGCATCTTTTTCTTCAATGCCTTGGTCTATAGCATTATATAAAGGATGTGTCTCAATCTTGCACAGAGATTATATATCTTTAAAACAACAGTTTTATAAAATATGGACAAATTATCTATACACACATAATTTGGTAGACATTAGAATCTAAATTAAGTACATGAATATAATAAATAGGTCCTATAGAAATACAGTATATACACAAGTCTGTATGAGTACCTTTCAAACATCAGATTAGAAGGAATCATAGTACATACTTCAGCAAAAGAATATATGTACTAAGATCACTTCCAAACAACAGCTTTTGGCTTCAGAATCACATTAAAGATTTTCATATGCCATACAGATGTAGCTCACTTGTCTACGGTAAAACATCATAAATAATAATAAGATCCACATATAGACAGCTTGTACAGCCATGTTACCCCTGAAGGATTCTTCCCCAGTGTCATGTTAAAGTGGATTTCTATGCACCTGCCTGTGGTCTCAGAAAGTGGGTTATTCCCTAGCTACACTGCCCACCAGCCCACCTTCAAAATAAATAGTGCTGTTACTGTTTTCATATTGATGTAAAGGCAGCAGCTAAAGAATTGATTTGCCTTAGCTACAATATTATAATACCACCTTTCAACGCAACATTTAGATCTCTCCACTTAAGGTACTCTGCTTTTAGGAATCTAATTCTGTTTTTTGAATGGGCCAGAGAAATGTAAAACTAACACTTATCTGAAGGACAAGGACAAAAAAACATTACTTTTTCTCCCCCTGCAGGTTGATTTCTGCACCTCTGGACCAAACCAAATGTGAGAACACAGGGCTGCTATCAAGAATAAAGACACTGAAAAAGCTGGAGGCCTCTTAAAAACTCAGTTTGGCTTGCACAATGGGAACACTGCTATGAATATTATTAGCAGAAATGTGCCCATTCAGAGAATAACAACCTTGTGCACATACTTTGCTTTTGCCCCAAACACCAAACTTTTCTGTCAGAACTACAAAGCCCGGAGTTGGATTTGATTCAGAGCAAAAACAACAGGCTGAGACCAGTGTGGGGTTTATAGATGAAACCACTTAGCTGATCAAAACACAGATGAGTCAAACATATGGTCTTTTGAACTGATTTGGACAGAGCATTGCTGCAGCTGCCCATCACCGATTTTTTTGGATGTCTTGTTTTTAGTCATTTTAAGCTGTATGGCACAGGGAACCTGATGAATACGGTTCTCTGCGTGAGCCAGTGACTCATTGTGTCCTCCTCAGAGAAGACATTAAATTTGAAAGACATCATTTCTGTGCTACATTACACTGATAATGCAGCTAGTAGAATGGAAAAGTAAAGGTGATAATATTGCAAAAAAAGAAAAGTCAAATAAATGTTCCCCCACAGACGTTTATGTGACCAGTGACCTGTGTGTCTCTGGCTCTGAGCTCTGCTCCCTGCTTTTATCTATCAGTCCTGTGAGGGGAAAATGGGTATTTACAGTTGCATACAGAAACTTAAAGATTAGTTTTTTCCCAGAGTTGCCACTGGATTTTGTCACTGCTTAACCTGACTGTGACTGACTGCAGATTCCCATCGGCCCCTCCTCTAAATCACTCATCCACAATCATCATGGACAAAACAACGTTCAAATAATCAATGACTCTTCAGTCTGACTCCCACTATGACCACTGTTGCACTTTTACCCTATGCTGCCAGTTTTTGGATATTCCTAATCAATAGCACTTATCAGGACTATTGTAAACATGTAATGCAAACATTAAGTACTTAGTTCATATTGATGCACATATCCCCAATATCTGAATTAATTATAGTGGTTATTTAACTTTAATTTCCATGTTTACATTTAGGTATCTGTTTGTAATTAGTTGCTATATCTGCTTAGCAAGATCAGGAGGAGCGCATGGACACTGTCCACTTCTATGTGCGAGCTCATGATAGGCTGACAGGGTCACGGAGTCACAGATATGTCTTGTTAAATTAGGCTGCTGTAGCTGAGTGCTGTGACTGACTTAGGGACTCAGCTGTCTGAAGGAAACCTGGGTCTGTCTCACTGATGAGCTGCAGAAAAACATAGAGGAGCATATCACGACTTCTATCCCTCTGGGAGTTGACTGATCCACGTTTCTGACCACTTTAACAAGTAGCGATAGAGCAAACAGTACACAGTGCATATAATTTCCTAACATAAAATGTGTATGTATGTCAGATGAAAACATTAGTACTGAAACACAAAAAGGTTAGAGCAGCAAGAGTAAGGCCATTTTAATGGATTATTAAGTCATATTTCCAGCCAGCTTTATAAAAAGTAAGTGTAGTAGTAGTTTAGTGTCTTACTAAAGGACACTTTGGCACAAAATATGCTACTTATGACAACATAACTAATTATATTTAGTTAATGAGCTCTTTAGTTACAGAACAATTTCTTAAACTATGGCACAAAGCCTTAAACACATAGGGTAACTTATAACATGAACAAAATGCACACATACATTCAACAAATCAAAAGCCTTTACTGAGGAGATAGAAGCTACAATTGGAAGAAATGCCAGCACTTTTTGGATATTTCAGCTTGTGTTTACTGTATTTGCTTAAAGTTTGGTATTGTGGCAATTTGACTGAATCTTGAATGAGTGCTACATGATGCACAAGCTGGACTTTTATGAAAAAGGCAATCTCCCTCGGGTTCAGTCCCCCTTTTTTGTCTGCCTGTCACACACTCACTAACTCTCTCACATTAACAGTTGCACAGTGTGGAACACACATTAGCAGAATGAGCCTGGAAGACAAAGTGAGCTTGTTAGCGCATGGTTGGGGACTCACATATGGTTATGTCTTATATCGACATGGAGGGTAGCTCACAAAACCCCATGCCCTGCTTCAAAAACTTCAATGTCACTTGAAAGTTGTATAAAAATGAACTAATCCAGATGGGCTCGAAGAATAAGAATAATTATTATCCCACCACAAGAAAGTTTTTTGTTTTTTTGTTTTCCTATAAATCTCTTTTTACGCTCCCATTTAGTTTATACAGAGAATAAATAACTACAATCTAAAATGTAAATAATTTTAAATACATAAAGTCTTTATACAAGCAGGTGATAGTGCATAGTTTCCTGCAGTAAAAGTGATGGTATAAGTCCATTGATTTGGATTCATAAACATATCTAGATTAATTTGGCATAGTTATTGAATGATAAGAAATATTATTATTTTTCACACCCTCCTTTAAATAAATCTAAATGATATATCCATAAATGAAGCAGAAATCACAGTAAAGATTGTTCAAATGAATGAGAGGTGAAACACAGAAAAGGGATGGAAAGTTCAGTCAGAAGAAGCAGCGGAGGGTGTGATCTAGTCTCACAAATTGGATGGAAGTTTGGAGCGCACAGTCTGAGGTTCTAGATCTGATGTGAACGCAACTGAGCCCCTTCGTGGAGGCACTGCTGGAGAAGCCCCCAGTGACTGAGTTTGGTGAGAATGACCGGGGGATGTCTGGGTAGGTGGTGTTACTGGTAGCGAAACACAAGATTTAGGTGCAAGAGTGGGCGATGAGAATGGAGAAAGGATATATCCAATGTCCACAGAAGATCGATCGAGCTGGTGGTCGCAGATCTGGGCCACCTCTTGAGGCAGTGACGGGTGCGAGCTGGATATAAACTTTAAGTCCTCCGAAAAACGCCCCAGTGATGGAGAATCTCTACCGGTTGTCTGCGGCTGGTTAGGATGCGGTGAAGAGATTGAAGACTGAGGCATAAACAAAGAACTGTGGGACCCTGTGGCACTGGATGGGTCGCTGTAGTGGAAAGTCCTGCCAGCGATGGGGCTCTGAATAGTCGGGCTGGGTGCTACGGGTGTAAGGCAGGGAGAAGCATTCGCCGATCCGTATTGCGCCAAGGAGGCCAAGGCAGACTTCTCCAGGGATACTTGATGAGGCAGAAAGCCAGACTGCAGGCCTGCCAAGTTAAAATGGCTGAGGGAAGAAGGAGAGCCATCTAGAGGTTGTGGTAGGCTGTGCAGTCCTCTGGAAGAAGATGGGGAACCATTAGGGGGTGAGTTAAAAAGGTTCAAACCACTGGTTGTCCGGCCTACAACTGCCAGCTGATGGAGAGGAACCAACTGCGGAGGCTTGGGAGGAGGCTGGCTGTGGTAAAGCTGTCCCGAGTTTGACACTGGACTCTGGCAACGTGAAGAAAGTCCATATGTACTTCCACTGGAGGTCACAGTTACAGAACAAGTTGTTGAACCAATTAGACTTCCAACAGGTGCTTTGCCACTATCGCCTGCTAACCCCCCAACTCCTATATGGCTACATATTGATCCACTAGAAGGTCTTCTAAATGACCCTCCCATTGATTCTGTAGATGCTACTCCAAGTGGTCCCCCACAAGCACCATCCAATTCTCCCCCAGTACCCCCTCCTACTGTGAATCCCCTTGATGTCAATCCTACTGGTCCAGCATAGGCTCTCCCTAATGATCCTCCATTATTTGAGACTCCTTTAGAAGAACTACCCAATGGTAATTTGGCAAAATCTGTTATTGAACCACTTGTAAAACTCCCTCCCCCTGACCCATCTGACCTTGTGGTGGGATACAAAGCTGACCCTTCAGACATTCCCAATAACTCCCCTGAGGTTGCAGCAAGCCCCGTAAAAGCTCCTCCAACTACACACTGTCCTGTCAGAGTCGTATCTTTTACGATTAAGTCCTCTGCAGCCCAAGTGGCCCCAGATGCTCCTTCTCCTAGCCCTCCTATTGCCCCGCTTGGAGACCACACTGCCACACCACCACCATAGTTGCCCACTGCTCCTCCACTTATCCCTGACCCTGTGCTTCCACTTATCGACCCTTGGCGGAAGAGATTTGATAAAGGCGGTGTGCTGGAGCAGAACGATTGTTGCCGTTGGGGCTGCGGGTGCAACTGGGCTGTACTTGAAGAAGGGGAGCCAAATGATGAACACTGTCCAAAGGTAAAGGCAGTGGCTGTACCCCCACAGGAGCCTGATCTAGTTCCACTTGTCCCCTGCTGGCCCCCGCTACCTGAGGCTTGTTGGTTTGAGCTAGTCCCTAAACTCGATATCATTTGCTGGGTCCGAAAAGAGGCTAGCAAAGGCATGTCCACCTCGCTGTGAAGTTTGGAGGGCGTGCTAGAACGAGAGTCTTCCATTGATCCAGGAGCAGTAGAGGAGGGCACAAATGTGTTGAACTTTGAAAATCTATTCTGGGGGTCTTTGAGCGATCCCAGGACAGAAACTGGAGGTCTAAAGAGTGTTGGTGGAAGGTGCGGATGGTGCGTTAGGGCTATTGCTACAGAAGTGGTGGCAGCTGCGGCTTGAAGAGGTGCCTGGATGAGGGGGGCCCATATCACCGGGGTAGGGGATGGAGGAGACTGAGCTGGGGCGTTCTGCAAGAGGTGTGTACAGTGAGCCATGTCTCTGTCATGTTGTACAATCTGCTGGATAATCTCATTCTCCTGGTAGTTGAGAACACCGGAACTGAGGTCGTGTTGTACCTTGTGCTGCAGGATTGAGTTTTTCTTACCTAAAAAGAGAGATGACCCAAGGAAAACAAAGGGACAGATCAGAAAGTTGTAAAGAGGAGATGCGTAGATCCTAGTACAGTAATGTAATGTTAAATTCAACTTCTAAGCATTTATAGCAAGTATAGTTAAAATGACAAGCATGCCAAAGAAGACAGAAAAGCAGAAAAGAAGAGAAGGAATTTTACACCACAGAAAGTTTAACAGAGACACTGTGTAGTGCTTAGTCCTGTTTAAAATGCGTTAATATGGAAAGTTCATATGGAAAATGTGATACTGTAAAGATCTATAAAGAATAGGTTTCCTTTCACACACAAGTGCTAAGGAACCATTTTAAGAGAGTTTTTCTCCAATGGCCTAAAACTGCATTAGTCACTGTTGAATGACTATTTGGGATTCACAGAACCATTCACAAGACATTTTCAAACTGGGGTAACAAAGCCACTGAAGGCTATTGCAAATAAATTTACCCAGATTAATCTTTACTTTTTCTTCTATGCACTTGAATAGAATTGTGTGTTGCTACATCTAACTCACAGGATCAACCTTAAACTCTTAAAAGCCATTTGCTACAAAGGTACATTCTGAGTCAATCTTTCTGTCTTATATTCTAAACTTGAGAATGAAACAGAACAGGGGCTTTTATTGTGATTTTTCTGCCTGGTTCTGAGAACTGATGATATTGTAAAAACATGTTGTATACAACATAAATATCTGTGGAGTGGTAGCTTTAACAGTGGCTTTCATTGTTCTAATGTTTACAATGATATGACATTTATTACATTTTATACACAATATATAGCTTAGTTTCAGCATTTTTTTTCACTTACCAATACGGTCAAGTCTGTCCAGGGCCACAGTCTCAAAAGCTCTTCTCATCATTGGATACTCCTCCAGCACCTCATTAAAGTTGTCCACAGACAGAGAGTACAGGCGACAGTACGTGTCTGCTCGCACACTGGCCGTCCGCCTCCCCCGTGTCAGCAAACAGATCTCTGCAACAAAACAGAAGCCCATACAGTGACATCACAGAAGAGCAATCAATCAAAATAAAAATAAAAAATGTCCAATGCTTATGTTCAATCAAGCCTAAACAAAAAAGTGTTATTGGTGTACTTGATATACTAGTGATGGCTTTTAATATTGTATCAGTTATTGTGTATCATGTACAGAATCATCAGCTTTTTAAAAGAGCCTAGTGTGCATTCTTGCAAATGACACTCTCTTATGGACACTGACTTTACACAACACAATGCATTGCTCCTTTTTATTAAATTTATTAAATTACAATTAAATATTGTTGCGTTGTTGAAACCCAAAATAGCAATACCACAGTAGTTTCAGAGTTAACTGAACTGTGAACCCACAGAGGATCTGGTTTATGTAACTATAATTTGACAGCACAACAGGGACATACTGTACAGTGTAGCTGTACCTGATAGCTAGGAGTTTGTGCTGTTCTTGTATTTAATCTTCTTAATCTTCTTTTCTAGTGTTACAGAGGCTTGCAATTCAATTAAATTTTATTTGTATAGCCCTATATCACAACAAAGTTGCTTTACAGAAAAAAACACTAAACAAGGTCAAACAAAGTTAATAGACAATCAATAAACAATAAACACACAAACAAAAAAGGCCTGTCCCCGGACATCTCCTGTCCTTAGACCCTCCATCGTGGCAAGGAAAAACTCCAAAAAACCCATTTATGGGAAAAAGAGAAACCTTAGGGAGTACCACATGATGGAGGGATCCACTCCCAGGACAAACAAGCAATCTAATATGTGTGAAGTGTGAAGCTTGTAAGACAAAGTCAGAACACAAAAGTTACATATGTTTTTGTCAAAAGCCACTCGGCCCTGAATTTGTTTTTAAAACATTATTTGTAGTGATGGTTTTGTGTTTCAAGTGCATTACATGAGGAGAGGCAGAACTGGGGTTGAGAGATTTTTCAGTACAGTGCACACAAACATTACATTTCATCGTCAGTTTAAACATTCAAGGGTTCAAAATGCATATAATGTATAGGCCTGGGTATTTTTCTGGTCACTGAGAAGAAAGTAATCTAAATGTGTTTGGTGGTTTGAAAAATTTGAACGGGGAACAAACAATCAACTGTAAATGCACAATGGCCGATTTGCCACAACAGCAAGTGAGAAAATGTTACTGTTAATGAAGCAGAGAAATATCATATATGAATTTGCTGTGAAAAAGGGGTATAGAAATATGACCAAGTACGAAAGAGAGCAGCTTGAAAATGAGATAAACCATGTTGTGTGTAAAGTGAATGTGCTCAAGCTCTGGCTATAGTTGAGCTGGAGTCCATTTCCCACTACACTGTCCCAGTAATCCCCTCTGAAGAGGAGCACCACTGCTCTGAATTAAATCCTCTTGTCTCGTGCATCTCTGGACCAGGCCAAGACCGAAGAGATGAGCCCTCTGTCCTCACTGGTCTAAACGCAGACCAAGTGTAGCCCAGGCACTTGTAATTTGAGATACTGAGATACATGGTGGAGTAAATTCATAGCAAGCTTTGCCTGGAGACATTTAAGTCATAGTGTATACAGTATTTCTAGCTTTTAGAATGGAACAAATAGTAAAATAAAATATTGTTTGTGGCTTTGAGTTTTTATTTGCTAATACTATTACTGGTATTAATTGATTGAGTGAAGCAACAATACATTCACCAAAGATTATAAGAGGAAATTAAATTGAGCTCAGTCGCTAGAGGACTAAAACATGATGCATAGCAATCTTTATGAGAACATAGGACTGGTGCAGGCAGAGGAAGATGCTTCCCCCTGAAAGGCTACAGAGCATGTGGGGACTAAATGTACTGTATATGTGAAAGCCATAGAGTTTTGGCTTAGGCAGATAACAGTGTGAGTCGGCAGTGTGAATACTATTACTACTAAGAAATCCAACCACGTAAATGTGACAAGCATATATTTGTATTCAGAGACGAAGACTAACTATACTGAATGACTGGCTGTAAGTTTTGAATGAATGTTGGCCTCTGTATATTTTTACATGTCCTTTTACCTGGGTGTACCTTTATTTTCTCATTTTATTTCTATGGATAGATATTTCTGTGGTGATGTATTACGGTGTATTACAGTTAGGAAAACCTGGACCAGCTCATGGTGGACATTATAGTGTGGTGGTAAAGCAGTGGGCGCCTAATTCTTTTTGACAAGCATTCACATAACACCTACATGCATTTGGCCAACATGCACTATACAGGTAATGGCTGTGGTATTTTTTGGCCCAACAGATAACATCAAAGATTTATCACATGTATGTATGGCCCATCTCATATTATTGAATAGCTCATTTGATGTGTTATTCACTCTACAATGTAATGTGTAACTGGGTTAAAGGCTGCTAGGATTACCTAGTATTTGTTCATCTTTGACTAAGTAAAGGTGGACGTTTGGCAGCTCAGTAGATCATCCTTCTAAGTCCAAAGAGGAGGCAAGTGCAGTCAGGATGAAAAGGCCAAAAAGCAGAGGTATTACACTCTAGCGCTGGACTTCAAGAGACCTTGGATTAAGAGACGTGCATTTGCTGAACACTGAGTAAAACCATAATGATGACTCTCTAGATAACCTTCACTCTTACTCTATCTCTCCACTCTTGCTTTTTACCTACAAGAGCTGTTACAAGCCAAAGCCACTCACTTAAAAGAGCTAGAAACCATCCACCAAAGGCTGTTTTTGATAACCATCTTTGACTGGCGTGAAGGCCACTGCAAGGTCACAGAGCACTACTAAAAACCACATTCTCTGGAAACAATTATTTAACAGGAGGAAATATCACAATAAAAATAATATGAATTATTGGGGACACAGAGAGACCCCGGTCAGACGAGCCTTTCAATGTAAAGCTCTAAGGAGGACAGGAGGAATACAATTGGAACAGGAGGGTTTGTGTTGTCTTTCTGAGCCCAGAGCAGGGAGCTGAGAGTGGGCTTGGCTAAGCTCCCTGTGTTCCTTGGCATCAGTTCTGCAGTCACATTACATTTTCCCTCTCCACTGAACTGCCGTGTGCCCAGATGATGTTTCCATCCAGGACATGTTGTGTCCACTTGACTCTGGGCTCCCTGGCTGAGGCTGACCCAACAGCAATCAAAGAGGCAGACTTTAAGTGTGCATTCATGTAAATTAATGACATTGTATATGAATGAACAAGACATACTAGTGTGCAGACATATTGCCCACTGAAATGTGGATGATCTTTATACCTACATAAATATAAATATAAAAAAATGCTCCTTCCTGTTTAAACCTTGGATCTATTATATTAAGATATGGTGCCAATCTGTGCAATGGCCACACTGGTGGTACTGCAGCGAGAAATTACCCTGGGCCCCGGCCAAAAAAACCTTGTATTATTAGTCAGGTGACCGCTCTATCCCGCCTTCATGCTGATTGGTCAGAGCGGACCATGCGGTCCAGCGGGGGCTCGAGGGCTGTACGAGCGCCTGCTCGTCCTCGTCGTGAAAAGAATCAACTGCGCATGTTGGGGCCCAAAACACGGAAATGGCGACCTCTATAACACGTAAGTAAAACACTTTTCTGGCCCCATGTTTCATTGAGTGAAATATATTGAAATCAATGGCAGCCATCTTGCTACTCACTATCCTTTAATAATACATCCATGGTTTATACTCACAGCCACACCGGGAAGCACATGTGCTGATCCTGCACCAATAAATTTCATGAATGACTACCTCATGTTTGGTAACAAACTCCCAGAGGCTCTAGACTTACCTCACAAGCCACCTCCCTCACACCCTCAGAGGAGTCCCACTGCCAAGAATAGTCACAGGCTAATGGCATAGGACACCTTAAATATATGGTATAATGCTTTAAAGTAGGAAAAATACAGATCCACAGTTTAATCTTAATTTTTGAGCTTAAGTTAGTTTTGCTTTGGAAATATGTATGAAATATACTGTGTACCGTGTATATGTATGTATGTTGTGAATGATACATATTTAACCAGTGACCAACAGGGGTACATTTTGGATAACATAAGAGTCAACATGGCCACAGAGGCATTGTGCTGATTAGTGCTGGCATGTGTAAAGATAGATTGCCTGCCATCTTTCCATTATTTCTGTGAAACCTCAAGAGAGAGGGCACGAAGATGGACTTGAGACAGCAAGCCGTAATTAAACTTCCACAGACAGGTCATGTGATCTTAACTGCTTTGCCACTATTTCCCACTACTAGTGTAGTGTAAATGATATGCTGTCACTGGGCAAATTAATTGGTATTTAGTGAGGGCAGTATGGCAGCAGTATCAGGCTACATGTGTCAAAGGCCATGAGGCTAGGAGCATTAACTGACCCTGATTAACAAGTACAAGTCTGGATTATCATACTTCCTCTTTCATATTCATATAATCTGTCACTTACTACTTTCTGGTCTGCAAAGCCTTTAAACAGACATGTCATAATTTAAACATTATATTCTAGAACCTGAATTAGTAAATTAAACCATTATGCAGACAAAAATAGCATAACATGGGAAGATCTAATCTGCTGTTTCTCAATACAGTATAGCAGTAAATAGAAAATATATTTACAATAATTAAACAGCTTCTAAATGAATAAGATGGAGAATTGTGAGAGATCAAAGGAATTGAAAGATGCACACTTGGCTTTTTTTGGTTGAAAAGTATATATCCTTTGCATTCCTTTTGTGTATTAAAATGCATGTGTGACCTTTGAGCATGTGTCTCACCTCCGAAGTATGATCCATCTGAAAGCTTTGTCTCTTTATTGCCTTTGGTTAGCACGCTGACAATGCCGTGCTGGATGAAGTACATCTTCTTGCCGATGGTACCCTCCCTGATGATGTAATCCCCCGGCTGAAACACCTCAAACTTCAGCTTGGTCAGCATCGAGGTGACAAAGTTAGGATCCGCATTTGCAAACAGAGGCATCGTTGCCACCAGTTTTCGACAATTAAAGTTGATTATTTCCTGTATGATATGAAAGAAAAGAAGAAGGAGAATTATAACATACAGATCATCAACATTCATATATATAAACATTCAATGAATTAACACTAAACAAATGGAAAGAGAAGAAAAAAAACATAGAAATAGAGATAATAATAATCAAAAAACTTGGTCATATTTCTGGTCTCATAACAGCCCCAGTTACAATACCATACAAATTGTATGCGAGATAATGTGAGAAAATCTTTAAATATTTGAATTTCAGTGCTTGGCACCTACCTCTCTGAGTGGCTCGTTCAGCTCTCCCAGGATGCTCTCCTCATCAAACATCTTGCCCTGGTAACGGTGCTCGTAGTAGTCATGGATCCTCTGCCTCATATCTGCTGGCAGCTTGTGAAAGGACATATACTGCTCCACCTGTTTATACTGAACAGACACAAACACACAATGACACATTTTTAGTCCAAGCTTTATTGTTACAGAGAACGTAATCTGCCTGATTTCATACCCAGTGGAGGAGAGAGGAAATTTCACAGATGCCGTGTATAATACATTTGTAATATATTGTTCACATACATTATTTTGTCTCACACACAAATATTTGTTATAGTAATCTAAAGAACAATATAATGAATCACCAATAACATGTCATCATGAAATTAAAATAGTGTTAAAAAGTGTACAGTAATATAATATTATGTTTCAATGGAGTTATACAGTATTTTGTAGTGTTTAATTTACATTCTGTATCACATATGCAGATCAAAGCTGCATGAGAGCACTCAGGGAATAATAAAAGGTACAATCCTTGACCCATATATAAGAGAAAATAAGAGATTATATTAAGTATTCACTTAGCGAAAGAGATGTACTTTGATCATTATTACTACACTGTCAACAGTCCAGCATGCACCTACACAACTGACCTTAGATGTCTCCTCTTTGTTCTACTATTCCACTACTATAGTCACCACTAATCCCACAGATGATCATCAAAAGGCCAGTCTTGTGGAAATGTAGCACAATAAATAAGGACAGCTGTCTTGTTCAAGTCAGATTGTTTTTGCACAAGCAGAAAGCTGTCAGAGCTCCTCAAAATCACTTATGTGAGTGGAGTTAAT
The DNA here is from genome assembly GCA_036025475.1 of Philypnodon macrostomus. Classification (NCBI taxonomy): domain Eukaryota; kingdom Metazoa; phylum Chordata; class Actinopteri; order Gobiiformes; family Eleotridae; genus Philypnodon; species Philypnodon macrostomus. The sequence continues at coordinate 22,089 of JAVQKC010065580.1, forward strand.
GTTAAATATAGACTAGGTTTACACTGGGGATAGTAAAAGACTGAGCATGTGGAGGTGGAGGAAAGGCCATAAGGGTGTTCAGTTAGCATCCTCTAATCTTCTGACCCACTGTCACATAACAAGCTTCTATTTAGTAACTAGGCCTGTTCTGTCGTCCCCGACAGCAAGGTGTATATCGGCGAAACGGCCCCATACGTCTACCACAAATATACCTGACCTCCCAATTTCAATCCAAAATGGCTTACTTCCTGTTTGTTGTACGTTGAGACCATAATTATATTTTATGTTGGGTACACTGTGGAGAATCACTGTACCAAGTTTCATTGCTCTCTGTAAGTGTGCCCAGGGTCCCATAGGGGTCATAAACATGGGGGTGCTATAGAGGCATTCTTTATTTGACCTCTGTAATTTGCCTATGTACATTAAGTAAACAATTGCCCGGATCACTGGCCCAACTTCACACGATTTCTTTTGCGTTCAGCAGGATTAGTGGCTCAATAAAAGTGGATCAAAACATTAATTTGTTAATTATTTAATTGTCATTAATTGAAGATGTAATATCCGTCGTAGAAGTATCCAAATCGATACAGTTTGGCGTCTTTATGGTATGTACCTGTGTGCAAATGTTGAAACTGTTCGTTTTTGAGTTATCACGTTCACAGCTGGGATCTGTGGACGCGGACCGACGTGATTCCATAATATCATCGTTTTGCCGATATAACTACTGTGATAAACCCGGTTCATCCAGCCTTTCTGTTTTATCTTGTCTGTGTTGCCAGGCGAAAACCCACATGCATCTTGTCTTCTCTCATTACGTCGCTAACATTTGCCAGTGCCACATCACAGTAGTTTCTGTGATCAATAGGTTTCAAATAAGTGGATAGTCATTTTCTATCATGAATGTCTCCTAGTTGGAATGTAAATTAAAACAAGAGAAATTGATGGATTATGATCAGCATAAAAAATCCCAGTCTAGTGAAATTGGGAAATTCTTAATAATGAGTGCAACTGTCAGACGAGTTAATTGTGGGTTTTGTTGGGGCGCTCCTGATGTGTGATGAACAGATAACAACCTCTGTGACATAAATGGACCTCACACAACCACTAACCTGACATTTCCGCTCTACTCGGCTAATTTAAATCATATTCATAATTGACAGAGTAATCATTCCACCATGAGACTTCCCGACTGCTCTCAAATGACACCACACGCTCGAGTGGTGGACCAAAAGCCACACTGTCCAATTGTAAATTTGTTTAAAAGAATCCAGGAAAGCTAAAAAAAACAAGTTAAATCATCTATTAGTTATAAAAGAAGGTTTACTTAAGGGGCTTTATATTTAATTCAGTTTCAATTTAAATCAAAAAGCTTGCCCCACTGAATATGAGAGTGACAGGTTGTCTGTCAGTGTGCGTCAAAGTGTCAGCCCTGCAACTAACTGGTCCCTACTCCTAATAAGAGTAAGTGTAAGAGATGACTGGTGATATTTGTTTGCATAGTGGAAAGGCCAGAACACTGTGTTGTTGTTGTGAGTACAGTCAATTACAATAGTCTTTCATGTTGCTGAGTGGTTATACTTACCTCAGCAGTGATAACACTACAGAGAGGCTTTCTGGCTCTCGACCCACAACCAGAAAGACATTTTCATTTCCATTCGGTAGATACTGTGTGTTTCCTTTTACATTTAATGTTTGTCTCTTGTCTGAACTTGCCAGGAAGCATGAATTATTCACTAAACAAGGCCTGTGCTGTCGTCCCGACAGCAAAGTGTATATCGGCGAAAACGACCCCATACGTCTGCCCCGTACGTCTGCCCCGTACGTCTGCCCCGTATGTCTGCCCCATACGTCGCC
>JAVQKC010065585.1:0-16108 GCA_036025475.1 Philypnodon macrostomus
TAATGTGCCTATGTACATTAAGTATACAATGTACATAGGCATAAAATATTATTATGACCCCACCCTACAACAAACAGGAAGTCGGCCATTTTGAATTGAATTTGGGAGGTCAGGTATATTTGACAGCCTCTAACGTGCACATACTTTGCCTGATTAGGCTCAACCCTGAAGTACCTAATTACCCCCCGGCCCTGAACACATCTGACCAATATGATGGCAATTACCTCTATAGCGCCCCCTATAGACTGACAGAAAAATGCAGCTTTAGGGAATTTTCTACATTTGGCAAAAACATTCTTCACAAACATTCAGACAAATCAAAGAAGTGATTAAGGTCCCATTGGTAACAGTTGTAGCAGACGTACGGGGCAGACGTATGGGGCAGACGTATGGGGCCGTTTTCGCCGATATATACACCTTGCTGTCGGGGACGACAGCACAGGCCTAGTTTGTTCATTTATCTTCTGTATATTCTCAGCAACTGTGGGCCTTAGGCGGGGTTAGTCACAGGGCTGACTTTGAGACATTGAATCATTCACTCACATTCATTCACTAGGAGCAATTTAGAATCCCCATTTGTCCTAACTCATACATGACTTCACTCTCTGTCTATAGTATTAATTGCAAATTTTAGTCACATGCATAGCTTTTTGGTCAACCTGACTTGATAGTATTTCTCTTTTGGTCTGCTCTAGTATTTCTCTTTTGGTCTGCTCTAGTACTGCTCTGGTTAGATGGTGTGGACCACTGCCTCAATCCTGGTCTGGTCATGAATTTGGTTTTGGTTTAGTCATAGTTTCTGTTTTGCTCTTTGCTCTGGGTTAGTCCTGCTTGTTCTAAGTTAGACCAATTTCAGTTCTGGTGCAGTCCTTATTTCATATTTATTTGCTAATAAATTTTTATCTGGCTTTGTTTTATCTCCTGGCTCGCCCCCAATTTAGGCTATTTTTTTTGGCTACTTTATGATCTAATAGGTAGTACCTTGTAGTTTGTGGTAATTATTTTGATCAATGTTTCTCAGATGTATCAGAATCCATGGCGTCTTCCTTTTGGCTGGAAGAAAAGACTGGATTACACATCTTTGAAAAAACAGGTGTTTGAAGAGGAGGAAGCGCGCGAACCTGGCCAAACAACTCTAAAAGTAACAAAAAACACGGCTTACTGTTAAATAGATTTGTGTTCAGTGACTGAGACGCTCTTTTTTTTTTTTCTCACAGATACTCGACGTTCCAGCTAACATTTTTCCAACTTTAGTCGGCCTTGACTTTCCCAAAGGTGCACTAATTAATTAATATTCTTCCGCCTCTTTCCTTTACAAGTCAAGGGTGGCTAGAGCCTATCACGGCAACTATGGGCCTTTGGTGGGAAATACTATGGCCAAGGTTGATACTTTAGAGACCATTCATTCTCACATTCAGCCACTAGTGATCAAATGACTTGCATATATTTTGACGGTGGGGGAGAAAAGGGGTGTAAGGTTGTGACCATGGACCCAGTGCAGGTTTTGATCTTGGCTTGGCCCTGGTCCTGATCCGGTTTAGATCTTACCTTAGATCTTATCTATACCTTGAGTCTTGATACCTGTTGAGTCATACAGAAAGCCAACAAGCCTACTGTCTTTTGTGTTTGAGGTCTCTATTAAAATAACCTTTTACTGAATCTTCTCTAGTGATGGAGAAATTCAACGTTTACCACACCCTGATGATGAACTCGAGTGAGTAAATAATGAGACTGGATCAGTGTTGATGTTTGTGTTTTATTAATTTTGCCTATTTGTTTTATCTGTAGTCCCACGCCGTGAAACTTACAGCAAGCTCGAGGACAATGAGAGATTTCCACTCCTGGGTAAGCTTCTCGACCTGAAGCCATACATGATCTGCAAGTACTTAATCGATAAAAAGCAAAGAGATGTTTTTTCCTCTCCCGGTGTTTGTTAACCTGGCTTTTAGTAGTGGGATAAATATTTGAAGTGCATCAATCAATAACTTTAATTTAGGAGGGGTAGTTGTAATAACAGGAAGTGTTGGACACAAGTATTTGGTCATATGTTTCATTTATAGGCCTCTTATTTCCATTGAAGAGTTTTAATGCTTTAGCACCAAGATACATTTATCAGAACCTGTACTAGGATGTAAAGTAGACAATCTGTCATAATTATTAATTTACTTTAGTCCCTCCCCTGGTCTCTACAGCAACATCAGAACAGACTTTGTGGGTCACCACTTTGACCAATAGTAGTTGAGTTTACTTTAGTCCCTCCCGTGGCCTCTACAGCAACATCAGAACAGGCTTTGTGTGTACCCCTTTGACCAATAGTAGTTGAGTTTACTTTAGTCCCTCCCGTGGCCTCTACAGATTTACCTACTATACATCACCGAACATGGTCAGATAGTCAGTTTTAAGAGTTTAAGGAAACTTACAGTCTAGGCCATGTGTCTGAATAATTGAGGCCCATATTGTATACTTTATGATAACGCGCACACTAGATTTATTGTACAGTTACAGTATTTTTTTTTTTTTTGCAGGGAGGGATTTCTTGGTCAAGTACGGAAAAATCAACACAGGATGGAAGTTTCTGTGCCTTCTTTGTGAGCGGACATTATCGGTTGATGACTATAATGGACACGTATTCAGCTGGGAGCATGTGACTGCGTTTCTGGTTTGTGCCATTTGTACATCTCAAGGCTTCCAAGGGTGTTAGATATGATACTAAAAAAACTCATAGACTTGCTGCTTTCTTGGTGTGATTGGTCCACTCTTCTCAAAATCTTGAAATGTTCACAATAAACTATCAAATGTAGCTATAATAGTCACATAATTGGGTTACAAGCCTGCATACTCTGGACAAATACAGTTTATTAGTTGTATAATTTGAAAAATGTGTTAGATGATCTGTGGAAAGTAACAAAAATAACAACCCTGTTCAAGCATATATCTTCCCAGGCTTTGTTAAGGATCTGAAGACAAAGCTGTGCTCTGTAAATAGAAACTTGCATGTCTTTTTTGTGTTTAGGAAAGTTACCATCCGGGCTCATTGGATGTAAACACTGCTCATGAGGAGATATTGCTGGACTTAGCAAAACAGGCTGCACGCATCCACAGAGTTTCAAATGAACAGGTATGCAATGCTCAACATATGAAGACCAAAGCTTGTAGACTATTTTTGAGACTCATTTTTATATCATGGTTTTATTTTTTGCCCAACAGGAAATTGAGTTCGTGGATAATGCCTATCGGGTATCGGACTACATCACAAGTAAGTACAGCTATTCTCACATTTCTTTGCAAATGTGTTCTTTTTTAATAGTATGTGTGTGGTTTATTTATTTTTTGTCAGAAATACGTCTACTGTCCCTTGAAAAGGCAAGAACTGGTAAAGGTGCCCTCAAGCCCAGTATAAAGCCCACAATTAAACTGTGTAAGTCCAAATCTACCAGTATCTAAATCTTTAGTAATTTATATTCTAACACAATCAGGGGTGGTTAACAAAATGACATTGTTGGTAGCCTTTCAAAGTTGAGCTCTATCATTGAAGGTTGTGGGATCTATTCTAAAGCTGGCTGACACGTGATCTCTTTGCATGTCCTCCCTGTGTTACTGTGGGATTTCTCTGGCTTCTTCCTATTTTCCAAAGACATGTTTTAGGAGAATTTGGGACTTTTAGTGAGTGAGTGTGACTGTCAGCCTTGCGACTAACTGGCTACTGTCCATGATGTACCCCATTTAAAGCCCAGTGGCTAGGATAGAATCTAGTAGTCATACTTGACAACAAATGGGAAAAAGGTACGGACTGATGCATTTTACTTGCACTCTGTAGACATGGCGCTATTTTGCATTTGGTCACTGATAGAATCAAACACTACTTTGTGCAAATGTTATTTTATAAAGGAAAAAAAATTGCCAGCAAAATGCATTAATGTTCAGCAGAGAAGGATACAATGCGTTCAAACTGTACAAGTAACTACTGTTTTGATTGGGCATGATGGTTCAGAATACCTTTCCTCAGACAGAAGCCAAAACCTTGAAATGCCCGGACAGGAAAGATTTAATGCAAAAAACTCTGGGAAATTGTGTTGCTTTTTGTGCCTGAAATGGTGCACTGTGCAAAGTATGTGGGGGAGATGGAACAGGAAAGTAATTCTCAAGGCCATGGGCTGAACGAGAGATAAGATTCATCTAAGCTGCAGTTTTCACACTTTTGTCTCTGAAAACTGATCTACATATGCATGGTTGTTTTTTGTTCTGGCCTAAGCTTGTGTATGGAAAAGTTATACCTCACATAACATTTGTAATTTAGTTCCCAGGCAAAGAGAAGAGCAGGATACCGCTGCAAAGGATGATCAAGATATCCATAGAAATTCAACAGCAATGAAGAACATGCAAGTCAAAGCTGAAATAGTTGATGACCTGCCATTTGCAATAAAATCTGAAATTGAAGTTTCAGATAGGCAAATAGTGGAGCCAACGGAAACCTGTTTGCAAAGTGAAGCGCAGATGCATCAAGTCGTAGTTAAACAAGAAGTTGATGGTCCAAATCCAGTGGCAGGTCCAATGGCAGTGGTCAGTGACAATGAAAACACCCCAAAAACCAACACTGATGAATCGATGAATAATACTACATTAAAGAGACCACGCAGCATGTTAGAAGATGGCCGTAGCACCAGTGACCGTAAACGAATGCGTCTGTCCAACCCAGAAGAAAAAGATGAAATGCCAATTGATCAAAATATGGATAAAAAGGGAGACTGTAGCTCAGGTGATCTAACTGAGACTGGTAAATAGAGGCAAATGTGTGGCTTGACTCTGCATTTGTCGCTTGTATTTTGATTATCGTATCTCTTGCAGTGCCTAGTCCTAGTACTGAAAAAACTAAGTTATGGGTGTATATTCAAAGCAAGATTCGAGGGCCTTTGATTGGTCAGTGGATTCAACCATTTTGTTTTTATAATGACTGAACTGAATGTGCCATTTATCATGTTTTAATGTTCATTTGTTTGTAATTTAGGTCTAAGTGCACTTTATGAATGCTGTTGTGATGACCTGGACCCAGTCTACCTGTGTGAATGCTGCCGCAGCATTTTGAAGGAGGAGCAAATTGTTAAACATCTCAGTGACACCTGGCACTACCGCAATTATCTACGTGTGAGTGAATGTTAAGAACTAAAAAAATACTCTTGCTCATCTAGACATTATGACCACCTTCCTAATATGCTGCCCCTCAATTTGGTGCTTGTCAGACTTGGTCCAATTAACTTTTAAGGACAAAAATGTTCACTTGCTGCCCAATATATCCCACCCACTAACTTTAGCCATGATTAAGAGATAATCTGTGATTATTGACTTCACCGGTCAGTGGTCATAATGTCCTGCCTAATCATTATACTGTATGCCCAATGTTTTAAAATAATGGCCTTTTGTTTTCTTCTGCAGAGTATAAAGGCAAACCGGGTTCCTCAAGGCTGTAACTGGAGAAAAAATATAGCAACATTTGCTGCTTCCTGGGAACAGACGAAGGGATATGGAGAAGCTCAGGTTTGGTGAAATTATGAGTATTACTGGAAGAATTACTTTACTTTTGAAATTTGATTTTGATTTGTATATGCTTGTAATGTTGTGTGGTAAGGTGGTGGAATTGACGACAGAAGACTATAGAAAAGTCTCAACAGGCTTTGAATGGTATAGAGGTAGGTCCCCCCCCCTTACAAATCGTGTGTGTCCCCCCCCCCCCCACTGGGAGTATCATCAGAAATATAATTAAATGCAATCAAATAAAGTCTCTTGGTTTAATTCAACAAAATGTACAGATGTGCATAAATAGATGGGTTGTATGAGCTCAAAATGAAGACATAAAAAGAGTAACATTTTGATAACTATGGTTAGAGTATAACACAGGTACGTTAATTAGACGTGTAATTTGGATAAAAAAATGTGGGTATGCCTTAAAAATTTGACAAAGACTTTCACTGTGTTGTGCCTGGGTCGTTACTTTAAGCCGTTGTGGAAATGTTGGGATCTGTGGAAACGCTGGGATCCGTGGTGCCGCTCTGGGTTGGTTTGCTAAAGTGTTGCTCAGTTCTGTGGAGCGATGTCCTGTTGTGGCTTAATGGAGTATAGCCTCTGGTCACAACGGAAGGTATACGGCTAACCATCTGTGTGGGTTATGCCACTTCTGATTGTCCAAGGGATGGTTTAGGTCTAAGTTGTAAGGCGTCCTTAGGGAAGTCCTGATAGTAGCAGTTGGAAAAAACACGTCCGACTCTTGCGCCTCGCTGAACTAAATAAACTCAAAGTCTTTCACTCGGGAATTATTTAGGTTTTTACGATGAAAAACTCTGCTGGGAGCCAAAAGGTGTCAAAACTTATGCTTCTTGAGACATTAAGGCGTTGCTATAGAAAAAGGCGCACAGCTTGTAATGTTTCGGCAGTGTGTCTAGTGTGAATTTTATATATTGAAACAATATCTCTTAAACCCATGACTGTCTGGGTTGACTTATTCCCAAACAGATCTGGCCAATTGCCTCCTAGACATGCATTCTGTGCTTGTATTGTCTAATCAATACAGACTCAAATTCAGGTGGCTGTGGAGGAGGGCAGTTGTTGCAGCTTTTAGGAGGTTCATGTAAGGGTCATTCGTCTTAAGGGTGTGGTCACTCAAAGGGTCAAATGTCATTAAGATTGTGATGTGGGAAGTTTGGGGGTTGAAGGTGAGTGTAAGGAAGTTGTATGAGGTCCATGTGTGTGTGTGTGTGTGTATATATATGTGTGTTTTTTATTTTCCACAATTATTTTACAGCCTTACGAATTGTTAAAACCCACCTGACCACATGGGAAAATATAAAGGATGTAAACAGTGTTGGGAGTGCAGCTAAAAAGAGTCAGGATCAGATGCAGCAGGTCAGTAACTAAAGTTAAAACTGTGATAATGCATACAATAATGCATTTTACAGATTTTATTTGTCTTTGAAACTCTAACAGGCTTACATAAACAATAATAATAATAATAATAATAATTAATTTTATATAGCGCTTTTCACAACTGCTCAAAGACGCTTTACATATTTGTATTATTCATTCACTCCACGGTCACACCTGATGATGGTAAGCTACTATGTAGCCACAGCTGCCCTGGGGCACACTAACGGAGGTGTGGCTGCCAGTTTGCGCCTACGGCCCCTCTGACCACCACCGAACACCAATCACACAACCACATTCATTCATACAAAACAAACATGATGTATTTTTATCATTTTTGTGTGTGGGACATTATGTTTCAAGGTTGTCCATTGCTGTACACTCCATTTTTGGGGGAAACCTTGAGACAGGCCATCATAAAATTAGCCACTTACTAGAGTAACATTATTTTACTAACATTGAGGCCATACATATTGCAATGTATAAAACGAAGTAATTTTTTTTTTTTTCCCCCCACAGGAGGTAAAAATTGAGATTGCCCCAGACCCTGCAACATCAGAAAATACCAAAGCCACTTCTGAAACTGACCCAAATGAGATTGATTTGGCCAAAGTCCAAAAACCTAGAAATAATGATGTGACCAAAACGAGTGACGTTCTAACTGAGAGAGCTTGTTCGCCGCATAATATAGTCACAAATACTACTTCAGCCATTACTACATCAGCTCTTTCAAGCAGTAGCCAATCTGCAGTAAATCCTGAAGTTGGATCTGAAATGACTAGTATGGTACAAGAAGTTGAAGATACTGGCCTCAAAAATGGAAATATCACCTCCCTCGAATGCTCTCTGGACACCATAGACAAGTATATAATGGCCAACTTTGCCACCGGAACTGTGCCAAGCCTTGCCACGACCCAGCCATCGCCACCTCATAATGTTACCAGTGATACAACAACTAGCAGCACCACAACCTCTTTACCAGCCTCAACTTCTATTGTTGCATCAAACATGATTTCTTCTGTTTCATCTGACTCCTTGAAAGACTGTATCTCAAGTTCTAACGTTTTAACAACAGACGCTCCTAAATCTTCGCCCAAACCTCAGGAAGATGTGTTTTCTGAGTCTACCTCCAAAGCTGCAGTGTCATGTGACGAGGAAATGTCCACCATAAAACTGACAACAATCCCTTCTGAAACAATGGCGTCTTTTGTTGTCAATAGCGTTGCTAAAATCTCCACTAAACCAACAAAAAATAATCCACTGAAGCTGAAAGTAGATGTAGCGTCAAACAATCCTAATGAGGAAGGAAATGTCAAAAATTGCCAATTCACACCATCAACTCCCAACTGTGATCCTCAGATGACTGAACCATGCCAAAAATCGACACTGTATGGTAAAACTGGTAAGTATTGTTGCTCATATTACAAAAAATGGCACTTTCCACTTTTGGTTGGTAGTCAAGGATGTGCATAGGAAGTAAGGTCCTGTTGGGGAGTTATGTTAATGTTAATTATATACACACCTACTTATGTTATACTTAGTTATTATATTGCCAGTGTTTATCAATCTTTTTTCTGCACTCCCCTTATATAAAATACACACAAAATAATTATCCTACAATATTTTAGTAATGCTTAAAATAATCTTATGACCATACAGGAAGTCGGCCATTTTGAGTTGAATTTGGGAGGTCAGGTATATTTGACAGCCTCTAACTTGCACATACTTTGCCCGATTAGGCTCAAACCTGAAATACCTAATTACCCTCCGGCCCTAAACACATCTGACTAATATGATGGCAGTTACCTCTATAGCGCCCCCTATAGACTGAAAGAAGAATGTCGTTTTACATTCTTCACAAACATCCTGACAAATCAAAAAAGTCAAATAGACCCTTCCCATATTTGTCATGGTTTGGAGGCAAGGTCTCTTAATTGCTCGTTAACAATATTAAAACACAATGTCTGATTAAGGTGCCCATTGGTGAGAAGAATAATATTACTGCTTGATTTAGGACCATGTAGGGCTTGTATGTATTTATGATATTGGTTAGACTGGTTTGGCTGGTTTGGTTTTGTGTGAAAAATTTTCAGATAATTTCACATCAAACTATTTCAAAATTACAAAAATCATATGCATTTCAAGCAACAATAATATATCTTCAACTGAACCTAAACAGAAACTAAAAACATAAACATGCTTTCGTGTTAATCAGCAGAACAAAACAGCATTTCCCTCTGTTTACTTTCAGAGCCATCTGCTGAGCTGATTATGAACATGAGCCGCTCTCGACGCCTGATCATTGTCCTCTCTTATGCGTACCTCGAACAGGACTGGTGCAACAACAACTTCAGGTCAGACACAAAGTATAATCCATGCAGTCAACGATTTTAAAGGATATGATTGAAGTAGAACACTAGGGGCTGCTGTTGAGTTGCTCAGTGAGATTCTTGTTCTTTGCAGACAGGGCTTTCTGCATTTGATGGAGTTGTGTCCACGCCCGATCCTGATTCTACTGGAAGGACAAAATAAACGCATTAGATTAGAAGTCAAACAGCAGCTGACAGAGCACCAGCACTGCCTCACCATCCTCACATGGAGACACAACTCAGTGGTACACCCCCCATTCATATACTCAACCAACTTATGTTAATATGTATGGAATTGTATGTCAGGGCTGGCAATCTATAGAGACAAAGGCAGACACAAAATCCTGTAGACAAAATAACATAATTGATTATATTTATTTTAGTTCTATGATTATTTTTTTTTCATGAAAATAAAACAGAATGCCAATGCACTTGGCTTTGGTCTATTGCCCTAAACTGACTGAGAATATTAGTAAATAAAGTAATAGTAATAAACTGGCAATGGCCCCTTGTAATGTTTCAATTAATATGTACTGAATAATCGTCTCAATTTCACACAAAGTGTATGCTTTTTAGATCCCTTGATATGATATATCTAATGCCATGGAACTGCGGATGAAAATTAGCCTGTATGAATCTGGCATATTTACATGTTGAGCCTTAATGTGATGTTAATGAATATGCATTGTCCCATTTTAAATAAATAAAAATAAAAAAATAAAAATATATATATACTCTATTCAGTGTACTGTTTGTCATCCCTGCAGACCCCTTCTTCTGCTTTCTGGAAGGAGCTGTCTTTGGCCATGCCCCGTCGTGTCTTCTACCGTAGCCCATTGTCGGCTGACCCACAAACTCTGACCCATGACGACAAGGACCCAATGTTAACTGTGGACCCGGACTACTTAGACTGCCGCTCAGACACAGACCCTGATGGGGACCTAGGTAAGAAAATGGTTCAGACCAGGTTTAGTTCTGGGTTAGCCCTACTTTAGTTATGGTTTAGATGATTATTTAGACCTGGTTTAGTCCTGGTTCTTCCCCGGGTTTATACTATGACTTTATTTTGAGGCCCTTGGGAACATTTTAGGGAATCTAAAGCCACCCTAATAAACTTTCAATGACACCCCTGGTTCAAAAACATTCTAGATAATAATGCAATCATATAAAATTAAGTCTAATAGGGGCCTACTAGCTTGATGTTGATACAGTTATTCTATTGGCGTTTTTCATAGTTAGCCTTATTTTGACTGATAGGAAGAAGAGCCAATAGTGCCTGCCATACCCAAAATACATTAAAAACACTAAAAACTGCAAGATAGTCAATAAAAATGTGATGTACCATAACAATGAATATCAGGACAAGACTAAACCAGGTCTAATGTTTTTTGACAATGTAAAATTCTGTCAGATAACTACCATAAAACCATTGTTATTGTATGCGTTATGCATAAATAATAATGATGTATTGCAGGTGTGCGCCTCCCGGTGTACAAGGCCATGGTGTGTAGAGCTCCAGTGCTTCCTGCTGCTCCCGTCGCAGCCGCTGAATCTAAACCAGCTCAAACTGCTGTAGACGTGTCCGACCTAGGATCACGCAACTACGGAACCCGCTCTGACTTCTACTGCTTAGTCGCTGAGAACGACATGTGAGCCAAAACACTGGACAAGATGTGGGCACATTAGAAATATTACTGTTTTCCATTGTTCCAAGTTGTTTTTGATGTATTTTTTATGTTTATCTTTGCAAAAGAGAAATTATTTGTAAATCTTTAAGGTATTTTCTTGCAATAATTCTTTTGTTTATCAGCAGTGGGCAGAGTAGTCACAGTACCTGAGGGAGTGGTTGTCTTGTTGTATTTGACAGTTGACAGAAAAAAAATATGGTTTTGAAATATTTACAAAACATAATGTAATGCAAACCCATTGATTAGGACTGGCTGTCTGAATCTAAAGCTTTGTGTTATATAACTGATTGTATTTGTGTTGAAATGTTAGATATGAAGGAAATTAAATTACTCAAACGTCAGTCTTTATGCAGTGGTGATGGACTGCTCTACAGCCTCAAAAAGAGCACATCTGGGAAGCTGGTTTTGTTCTTGTCTGTGCAGGAGCAAATATGTAAACAGGGAGTGGCCACATTTCATCAACTTTGTGTGAGACTGATTCCGTCTGCAGCAGGAAATGTATGATTTCTGATTTGTGACTCTTTATTTATGCAAAATATCCAGATGATACATCTGTTCACATCCAGGAATCATTCAAATAACACAAAGCAAAAGTACATGGCTGTCTGTAAATAATGTCATTTTCATTAAACATATTTTACACAGGTCCAAAATACAATAAACGTGTCAACATTATATTCTGCAATCACTCTTTTATAAAGGTTCCTGGACATCAAACAAACATTGCTTTTGTAAAGATGCAATCCTTCACCCACACAACACACAAGGCATACTACAGGCACAACATCAAAACATTTAAATACATCTAAAAACAACAGTTTTCATTGACAGATTGCAAAAGCCACTTATCAGAGCATTATATAACGAGCACATGGCACCACCATTTTCCCAGATTTTGATAGAAACCTAATTTCCATCTGTTTTATATTTCATACAAATTCACATATAACTATGTTATAATTTCAACATTAAAAATATACAAAAATAAAAGAACACACCTCGTTGCCCAAAAAGTACAAAAATACAACACTACAGTGTTTAACAGTATTAAAATGGTATTTACAAAAAACAATGAGCAATTGATGGCACTCATGAGACGCAATACAAAAACCCAATCTTTGGGCAGTAGGTTAGTGTCACAATAATATGCACAATGTTCAAACTTAACAGCCAATTAAATGGTTAAGGTGCACACTTCCAAAGTCCATCCACAGTCCTTGGTGGGATCTATATCTCCCTTAAGCTCAAGTCTCGTCCAATGAGATTTAAACATACACAGGAAATCCTTTGGTCGTCCATAATTTAAGAGTTCTGTGCTCTATAGTGTTAACAGTTCATATATACACCTGAAGAGTAGCTGTTGTAGAGTTGACTTCACCGACTCAGATCGTATTGTCAACAAAATCTGGTCTGGAAAACCCTTTCTGCAACACACAAACAAAAACAGCTGTAAATATGACATGTATAACTAATGGTAAAAATATACACAAAAAAACAAATAAAAAAAACAAACAATTTTTCTAATATATTTGTATATAAAACGAGTCTAACCCAGAGCTAAACAAGCACAACTAAAGTCTAAATCAGGACTGAATGAGGTCTAAACCAATATTTCACATATATATATATATACACATATATATATACACATCTATATACACACACATATATACATGTATATACACATATTTACATATATACACATAGACACATACATATATATACACATATATATATATATATATATATATAGGTGTGTGTTTAAGATTAACTGTGTTCAGGGGGAGAAGGTTTTTTTTAATTGAGGCAAAACCTACTGACAAAAGAAGTGCAGAAAGGAATGCCATCCATCACATGCCTCACTGTTTTTCTATTTCAAGTCTAAATAAGGGCTAAACAATGGAAAAAATGTCTAAACCAAGACTGAATCTGGTCTAAACCAGGTCACAGTTTTCAGTTTACAGCTCTTTTTGGACCTTTAGAGTACATCTCAAATTCTGTGCAACACCTTACAATAAACTGATACTCAGAAAACAAACCACATCAAAGCATACTTGATCTTATCTACCATACCATAAAAAATTATCTCCCATTATTTTTTTTTACAGTGAGCTAGTGAGCCCTGAACAAGCATTAACACATTTTTTCGGTGTCGGGACTTGCTCATTAGGATATAAACTGGGGCCGCGCCTTTGAGAAGAGCGCGTCGAGCTACCTGGACCTGCCTAAGCCCTGGACTTGCATGGCTGGGTGTGTGTTTAAGATTAACTGTGTTCAGGGGGAGAAGAAGGTTTTTTTTTAAATGAGGCAAACCCTACTGACGAAAGAAGTGCAGAAAGGAATGCCATCCATCACATGCCTCACTGTTTTACTGCATACGTAAAACAGACCATGCAAATATAAGGAATTTAAGAATATATCTTTGTCTTCCACAAGCGATAACATCAGAGATAATCACATTTACACTCATTCATGAATTTAAATATGTATTGAGAAAGTATTTCCCTTCTGAGGTTGCCACAGCAATTGATGATTTGAAAAGGATTTTGGTAACACTTTATTTTACATTGTATCTACCTCATTAAGTACAATGTAATACACTGCGTAACAAACTGTAATAACAACATTGTACCTAACCCTAACCTTAACCATTCTGTATGTAGTTACATGTTATTACAGTTTGTTACAGTGTATTACATTGTACTTAATGGAGGTAGATACAATGTAGTTAGGGGCTATATAAAGTGTTACCAGGATTTTATTTTAATTATTATTTTTTTTTTTACATCAAATACTCTTTCTGACCCAACTGTCTTCATTTATCCAGTGACGGGACTGGTGCAAAGACTGGCTTGTAACTTACGTTTTTATAGTCTTTGTGCAGTTTCTTGTATTGAAACATGTTGTTGAGGACAGTGGCGGCTGCTTTGGCTGCTCTAGTCTTTGCCGCACTAGAGAGAAAACATAAAAATGTATTACTATCATTTTCTGTATTTTTCTACATTTTTTGACATGTGCAGTTTAAACACCAATCACCTGTTGTCATGGCTGTTTCTGATGCCCACCAGTTTAGGCAAGCCATCGAAAAATGTGATGTCCCGTGCGGCTAAAAAGCTGCTTGTGACCAAGTTGTTGAGGATGCCACAGATGTTGACAACAACTTCACTGGACGGATCCTTCTGATGTCCATCGTCAGGCAACTTTGTCACCAGGTTGTTCACCACTTTAGTAGCTAAAAATAAAATAAATAAACCATAGTTTCATTTTTGAACCATGCAATTGACACTTTTTGAACCACTGTATTAGGTACACTGTTATGTGTATGAAATAAACCAAGCCCAAATGTAAGTTAATCATTTGAGGTGACTGACCCATGTCGTTCTTGTCCTTGGCGTGGCGGGACAGGTTTCGGAGCAGGCCTGTGAGAGACCTCAGCTCCAGGTCTTTGTTGGTCCTCAGGAGGTCCAGCAGAAGAGGTAATATTCGCTCCTGCTCCAGAGACAGCTGACTCAGCACTGACGCCCACTGGAGGAACATAAGAAGGAAAAAGATCTAAACAAGTACATTTAACCAAGTCAAAACAAGAACAAGAGCAGGTCTAAAACAGGGACTGAACCAGGACTGAACCAGGACTGAACCAGGACTGAACCAGGACTGAACCAGGTCTAAATCAGGACAAAAGAAGAACCAAACCTTAATAGGGGTAAACAAGGTTAAAAACGGTTCTAAACCAAGACTAAATGAAGTCTTGAAACAGGTTTCAGCTCAGAGCTCATTTTGGACCGTTCTCAAATTCTACATTAAGCCAGCTACAGCTATTGGCAAATAAAGATTCTAGGTAATTCTAACCCTTTTGTCTCCTGCGGTGATGTTTTGAAGCGCTCCAGCAGCAGCCTCTCGTGTGGTAGAGTTAATCTCACACTGACGCAGGACTCGGCTGTAGATGCTAACGATCTGTGGATGCCACAACCATTCCACGCCCTTTGGTACTCGAGACACCTCGGATAAAGTTGAAAGATTCACCTGTTTCTGTGGAAAAAATAGAAGTGTGAATAGGAGGTTTGAGTATCCCTGAGCAACTGCCTGAGTTAATGTGATTTTTGATTGGTCAGAGGGGCTGTAGGCGCACGCTTCTGTCAAGACTGCCCCAGGGAAGCTGTAGCTAGACTAGTAGTTTACCACCACCGCTGTATGGAGTGAATGAATAATGCAATTGTAAAGCATCTTTGAGTGTCCTAAAAAGCGGTATATAAGTAAATGCATTGTTATTATTATTATGAAATGCCTACTATCAACAAACACAACCAGAACATTTGAATTACATCAGGGTGGAAGAAAAGAAGAAGAAAAGCTGTATCAATAGTATTGTATTTTCATTTGTGTATCTAAAGTAATAAATTCTATACTGTAAAGAAAAAAAACTAAACAATACAAATATACAAAATAATTCCATTATAATGTGATATTGCCATATATTTCCAGTAGACAGTCCTAATTTACGTACACTTTTGGCTTTCTTGCTGTTGGATGTAAAGCAGCCAATGGGTTGTGCTTCCCCGGTACCCTGAGCTCTGGTTGGTCCTTCCAGGCGCATCATGGCAGACGGTGGCATCTCATTGTACAGCTGATACGAGAGGTTTCTCAGGACACAAACTGCATTTTCTACTCCCTGAATACACAACAAACCAATCAAGATTACAGGTACAGAAAAGCCCAGATAGTCTAGATATGGTTATTTACTTCAATGTAAAAAGAGTCTCACTTTGTCATCCATCGTGTTTTCTTCAAGTGAAGCCTTGATGTAGCCAACCAAAGACTCAACGAGCCCATTTGTTTCTCTCATCTGCTGACGCGTCTTCTCATTCACTGAACTTAGATTCCTGAAATCAAACCATTAAAATCATATCAATGCAATTCTTACTCAAACTTTGATTGTACAATTTCCCCCAATACTAGAAGGTAGGGGTATAGTAAAAATAATAAATAATATCACAATTTGATCTTTTTAACATCTTAATATACTTAACAAGGCCTGTGCTGTCGTCCCGACAGCAAAGTGTATATCGGCGAAAACGACCCCATACGTCTGCCCCGTACGTCTGCCCCGTACGTCTGCCCCGTATGTCTGCCCCATACGTC
>JAVQKC010065624.1:0-10249 GCA_036025475.1 Philypnodon macrostomus
GCTCTCTGTCAAAGTAAGTGTGTCCAGGGTCCCATAGGGGTCATAAACATGGGGGCGCTATAGAGGCATTCTTTATTTGACCTCTGTAATGTGCCTATGTACATTAAATATACACTAGCCCAGATCAATGTGCGCAATTCTGTTTATGTTCAGCAGGATTAATGGCTTAATGCTTAGTGCTTCAGGGCATTCATTTGTTATTTGTTATTTGTTGTTAATTAATTGTCATTAATCATAGAAGTACCAAACTCAATCCGGCATCTTTATGGTATGTACCTGTGTGCAAAAGTTGAAACTGATCCGGCAATTCATTTTTGAGTTATCGCGATTACACCTAGATCATCATTTCGCCGCTAGAATTATTGAGACATCCTTTTACTTAATGATATGAGAGTTATTCACACTGGCAGAGGGAACTTTGAATTTTGTGCCAGTTTTTGTTTAATGTTGATACAGTCAAATTATATTAAAACCATGACCTGATCGACCTGACCATTTTTAGTAGAATAACACTAACTTTAAGTTTTAGTTAATTCCCACTGTCAGAGAGCCTTGTTTTTGTTTCATGTCGATAGGCACAGTTATAGATTGTAAGCTCAGATGGCAAGCAAAATATATTCAAATAGAAAATTCACATTGAACATGATAAATGTTTGCAATTGGGATTAATGGCTTCACTAAATAAATGTAAAGGTTTAATGCCCTGTCTGGCCCAGGTAAGATTGAATAATATCCTAACTTTATAATAGCTCGGCTATGAAAAATTCAGTTTTTGTTTGGTGTTGATAGGCCCAGTAATCGCAGAGTTATTAAACACACCAAAACATCTGCATTTTCACAATTTAACAACAGCTTCTACCAGAGATCATTTGTACTTGTCTCCAGTTCAATCAAAAACTATAGGCCTTTGATTACAGCGTGTTACCATGCTTATATGTAGATGTCCCAGGAATGTTCATTGCCGCCTGAAGCTATGTAAAACAAGCAGGATGTATCGTTTCTATAGTGAGAGGTCAAAGTAATCCAGAAAAATCTATAAAATAATACATAACCCATCAATCAGTACGAGCACATTGCAAGGGCTACTATTATTTGATAAGACCATATTTACGGCCGGCAGATCATGATTTATTTTAGTTTTTGAATGTGAAAAACAAATATGCAAATCCAAAATGTACTCTTTATTCAAAATAGAATAAAGAGCAAAGAGGAAGTGGAAGACTCAATAGCTGAAGGCACTACTCAGGCACCGCTGTAACACAGTGAACCAAATTATAAAAATGTGAAAGTCTAATACAATACTTATTTGTACATCAACCATACATTTAGCTATTTGTAAAAAAGAAAATTGTGCAGTACGTTTTCCTGAGTCTAGTCCAGCTGCTTTGGATGTTAGCGGGAGGGGGCGGGTGCCACTTTGGGCATTTGCAAGTTAATTACAGACTAACACTTACACTGTCAGAAGAACCACATTTACATACATTCACATGGGCAATTTAGAGCACTCTATTGACCCTTGCATGCTTGTCTTTTGGCAGTGAATAAAGAGGGCGACGAAGAAGCATGCAAAAAGGTGCACTAACCAGTCGGCCTGCAGAGTAGATCGTAAATATTCAGGTTATAATGGGTTAAAATTAAACAACTCCCAGAGCATTAACATTTGCTTTCTTTCATAAGTCTTTTTTGTTGGTTATATATAAAGCCTAGATTAACCGTTACACAACATGACAAGAACACATACATGCATTTGAAAATAGGAAAATACAATTATGCCCTGAGGCACTTGGCTGCTGTACGGCTGGACACAGTAATCAAGGCTTATCACATGTTTCTTATTGAGTGGAATATTTAGTGAAGCTCTCGAGGGCAGTCCACTTTAATGACTGAGCTGTAAAAGTAATGTTATTGGTAATGCATTAAATGAAACATAAATAATAATCAAGGCTTCTAACTAATGAGTTTTATGTTTTAAAGCTGGAACAGGAAGATTAGTCACCAGGATGTCATATTGAACGTTCACAATTAAATAAATACTCAGGTCCGGTTCACTGTTATTATTGTGTTTTGGGGGAAAATTGTTTTGTTTTTTGTATTTTATGCTTTTAACTTTTCAGAGCTTTTCCCTCCATCATGCTGTAATGTTTCCTCATCAAAAAGATTGTTGGATTGTAGTTTAATTTTCTTTATTATTAAAATGTTTGTCGAATTTTATAGCAGTTACTGTATCTTGGTTTATGCTTACGTCTATATGGGTCTAATGGGATGGGTCTGGAGAGGGCACCGGGGCACATGGATTTTTACCAGGGTTTGGAGAGGCAACAGGCTATAATTCATGTCCGTATGTTTGCTAACAAATGGTGAATAAATCAACTGAAACGCATCTTTGGTAGCCTAATCCTGGACGGTGCCAGAATGGCCATTTGACTGACTGACTTTCTCAGTAGCTAAAAATGTTTTTCTGTATCAATGTAAACGGTCATGTCTTAGTTCCATACTGTGTCAGTGGTTGGCTTGGGCTGACCTAGTGAAATGGGTGTGGTCAAGAGAGGGAAGAGAGGGCCTGAAAAAGACATGCATCTAATCTAAGCTATGCAACTGCTTCACACTGTACTGATTAACAGTACTGATACTGAAAACAACCTTATTTGCTATTAAGTAAAACATATTTGGTAAAACTTCATCCAAACATTGTGTGTTGTTAGTGCCGGGTTCATGGATATATGGATATTAATATGGACATATACATGTACACTGACTGCTCTTTGCTGCAGGACATATAGAACATGACCATTGTGTTAATTACTTTAGAAGGATGAGTCTTTTAAAGCCGGTGTGGGTCGAATGTATTGATAATCTGCATTGACAGCTGACAACAGAGTCCACTTTTTCTGAATGAGCAACCTACATCACAATCAATCATACTTGAACAGATAGACTACATATCCCAGCATGCAACAAGTGGCAGTTATGTAGTTTAAATGTATTGAAACCAATGACAGGGGCCACAATAATAGACAAACGTGTCATGCACATTTTAGCAGATAGTCTATAATTTACCAGTCAACTGAATCATGACTTCTCAAAGACAGGATTGAATAGGGCTAAACCATTACTAACCTGAGGACAAACTAAACAAGAGATTAGCCTTTGCTATTTTCAAACTAAACAATATAAGAGCTGGATGAACATGATTTTAAAAATAGCTTCACACAATGGTAAAGTTACATAATGTTATTCAGAGCCATAATTAAGGAGCACACAAAAACCCTAATAAGCAGCTGCTAGAGACGGGCTCTATTCAGACCACGTTACATCCCTCTCAGACCCACAATATCTGCACTATCTAAGTGTTTGTGAAGAAAGTTGTACCTCGTCTACATTAATAGATTTATAAATAAAACTATGAAGACAATGAGTTGTCTGGACCATAATCATTTGTATAATTTCATTCATTCACATACTACCAACAGACACACTAATGCAAGATGCCAGAATGTTTTTAATCCATTAATTTTCTACATTTTCTAAACTGATAGCTAGCCTGTTGATGAAAGGGCATGTGAAACTAGTGTAGTTGTAGCACATTAGTTAGCATCGCACTTTTATTTTGTAAACAGGAAATTATAATGTGTTTGGCCCGGGCAAAGAGTCAATTTTCTACCACTTTCTTACTTGTCACGAGGCGGGGTATAATCTGGACAATCGTCTTACAAGGATAAAGCCTTTACTTTGACATACATTGACTTTAAACAATGTATTTCTCAATTCACTCAATGGGAAGCTGGTGACTTCTTGCTTAAGAATAATATGCAATAATATGGGAAGGATGTGCCCCTGAGATCAATCAATGAGAAAGCTGTTATTTTTTTCTTTTGCAGAGAAATCCACTTTGTATTCCACTTCTTAATCCACTTCATAACACATTTATCGAGGCAAAAATGAGTCCCAAGGCAGGCATTTTTATGAAACATTGTTTACTTTTATGCAAAACTGTTTAAAAAAACAAGCAGAGTTTAAGAATATCGAGAGAGGTTGGTAAATACATAATTAATATCTCGCTTTAATTATATAAAAACACATCTTTGGAGTCAATGGGGACATTAAGAAAGTACTGCTTCCCAATTAGGTTCCTGTCAGGGTTTTGTCGATATGTTTGTTGGTACTTTTCTACTATACCTATGTCTATGTCTATGTCCAGTAGAAACTCATCCAACAATGTTATAAACAAAGTCTTTTGTTATATCAAATGAGTTTATATAGGCAAAGAAGTGGCCACCCTCTTGTGAATCAAGTTGATACATTTGGCCATTAAGTAGTACAACAATTCTAATTCATTTTTAATCCTCAATAACCTTTTTACGAATTCCCCAAAATCCTTAGACATGGAGACTAGGGCCACAGTGTCAAAAAATAATACCAAGGTGACCGATTTCACCAAAAACTGCCTTCGGTTGTATCTATATTCTGGACACGTACGTTCTACCAGGTTTTTTCGCTTAGTGTCTTTCTATATTATAACCACACTGAAAAGTAGATCAATATCTTGTTACTCATTGATTGCCTTATGGTAGTTCGATTATATGCAGTGAAAAGTAAAAAAAACAAAAAAACAGTTTGGGCCAATTGAGAGGTAAGCCTGAGGGCCACAAAAAGTTAAAGTCTGCTTTATGTAATAATCTGCCAAAATGTAAAAAAAATAAAAACACATTTTGTAAAAAACTGACCCAATGCAATATGCAATAAATATTAGCACATTTGGTAGTAAGTTGTAACATTTTAAGAAAGTTAATACAAAATGCGGTTTTGCATTTTTACAAAAAGTG
This sequence comes from Philypnodon macrostomus, assembly GCA_036025475.1. Taxonomy (NCBI): domain Eukaryota; kingdom Metazoa; phylum Chordata; class Actinopteri; order Gobiiformes; family Eleotridae; genus Philypnodon; species Philypnodon macrostomus. Next base: position 4,824 of record JAVQKC010065624.1, read on the forward strand.
TTTTTATTACACAATTAACATGTTTTTTTTTTTTTTTTACATTTTGACAGATTATTACATAATGCAGAAATATTACAAAATGTGGCTTCACAGGGCCGCATTTGGACTCCAGGCCATAGTTTGGACACCCCTGCCTTAGACAATTTTTTTTCTAAAATTGTATCTACTCTATTTATATACCCTTGAAAGGAAGGAAACTTACTGCGGCTGATGTCTGCAAGGCTGTGTTCATTGGAGTCCATCAGCCCCTCTTCTAAGTCCATGTCTCTGTACTGGTCGGGCTGGTCTCGATACTGGTCGGGCTGGTCTCTGTACGGGTCGGGCTGGTTTCTGTGACTGTGGCGTCTGTCCCGCTCCTGATCTGAAGAACCTTCTCGACTCGAGCGTCTTCTTCTGCGCTTTCTCCTGTATCCACGAGGAACCGGGACCCCAATGTAGATGGAGCGGTGGTCTAGGAAGAGATCATTTCTTCACGTATTTAGGATTAAAAGTTGTCTAATTGGGCACTGGTGTAGCTCAGTCCGTAGAGTGTGCGGCCCATATTCAGAGCATATAGTGTTCGCTCTGGCATTGTGAGTTCAAATTAATCTCCTGACGGTTTGCCGTCTCCCCACTCCCTGATTTCCTGTCATGATACTGTCTTATCAAATAAAGCCTCAAAAAGGGCAAAAGAAATCAATCTTTGTTTAAATGATATACTTGTAGAAGGAAATCATGGAGGAAACTTTACATTCCAGATAAGCCAGATGTGCCCTGCCTAAAAGTAGAGCCAAAATATATGTACTGATAAATACCAACCACCTGTGGCTCTGGGAATCCTTTTTCCTTATTTCTGTTAGGGGCCAGATGACTGGAGCTCATCCAAGAAACTATACTATACTGTACTGTACTGTACTGTACTGTACTGTACTGTACTGTACTGTACTGTACTGAACTGTACTGTACTTGATACATATAGACAATCATTCACTGTTACAGTCACACTTATTCAGGGCCATTTAGATTTTACTATCATAACTTTGGCCGAAAAATTTACTTGGAGAAAATCCAGAGGTAACTCTTGAACAGCCGGACGGTGGTGCAGTGGGTAGATGCTCGCCCTTCAACCGGAGGGTCGGTGGTTCGAGTCCCCGCCTGTGCACACGCTGTCAGGCCCTCCCGTGGACCCAATGACTTGATTGACAGCTGATACTAGTGCCACGTCACCTGGGATTTCTCATTAAATTCATTACACAAACCACTGCTTTCTTGCATTTTGGAGCCTTTTACCAAACCCTGAATAATCTCTCAAATCTTTCTGCTCACGCACCCACACTGTTTGTCTGCTGGTGCATTGATGAATAAAAAACACAACATCAAGTGCATCCAACAGTCAGTCAGTCCAGCTGTTTTCCTCTGATGCAGCGTTAGATTCGATCATTTCAATTTCACAACAAAAAACGTAATCATCTGTTGGCAATTATGACAGGGCTCTAAAAGTAATTGCAGCCAAAACACCCCCAGGATTAACCAAGCAACAAACCAATATTAGATGAATCTTGGCAAAACAGACAATGCCACTTACCTGGTGCTGGGAGCTTACACAGCACGACCCGCTGTGCTTTTACGCACCTACATGCTTTTACGCCAATTCCCCCAAGGAATTTAGATCTCATTAGGAGGAGGCAGCAAAGCAAACTCTCCAAACAAGGGACAAATTGGACTAAATGATGTGTGCCATGAATACAGCCTCATGACAGGAATAAATGATAAAGCTGTGACATAAGTGGAGAAATAGAAGTATAATATTAGGACCAGCTTCCTAAAATGCAGCCCCATACGCAATGATGCACAGTGTGATTTGGATGTTTTTCTCTCAGAAGCAGCATGGAACTTGTCTGTAGAATTAAATTGAAGTTTTTTTTTGTTTTTTTTTGTCCCTGTAGGACAAATCGTCCTCTGCATTTGACTCATCCGTCAATGCTGTTGGGGCTAGGGTCCCTTGTCCAAGACTTGAGCCAGGATCTTGGTCAGGACATAAGAGTCCCCACATGCATCACCTGTCTCAGCTTCACCACTGTTTCTTACTTGAACCACTTTTGAGAAGATACTGACCACTGCAGACCAAAAACACCCCACCAAAGCTGCCGTTGTGGAGCTACTCTGATTTCCTCACCTGGCTCCTCTGTGCTCAGCCATACGTGAATATATCTCTGTGTGTGTCTATGTGTCTATGTGGTGATGGGGTGTATGGAGGGAGGGGGTTAATGGAGTTAAAGTTTACAGTCAAACTTGCTCCTGCTTGTAACACCTAAACTTTGAGGTCAAAATATTTACTAGCAGGTGCCATGACGAAAAGGTAATATTCACTTTAGCAGTCCGTGGTTATAATGTCAAGCTTGATCGTACACTCACCCTCCTCATCCTCGTAGCGAAGGTGTGAGATGCCCATACCTCGGTCTCCATGGTCCATCCTGCTGAACACAAGCACATACATGACAGGTGAGATTTTTACTAAGTTTGAAAAAAAAAGAGCCAAAGAGTGGATATTTTCTCACACAGGATGAAAATATATAACTGTGATAATAGACACATCTACTATCCTAAGCATGAAACATACAGCTTTCAGGCATAATTTAGTGAATCAGACATACACTCACTGGCCACTTTATTAGGTACCAATAAAGTTGACTTCTGCTGCTATAGACAGCCAAAAATGCATTGGGTTACTGTCAAGCCGTTATTTGGCTATTCTGACCATTCCTGTCTGACCTATGGTACCAATAAGTATTTTTCCCAACAGATCTGCTTACTGGATATTTCCACTTTTTGTTTTACCATTCTCAGTATACTCTAGTTTTGCTGCTATTTGAAAATCTACTTGACTACTACTATCAACAGCTAAGCTTGCTATTATTAAAAGAACTCTTGATTTAAACTTCAGCATGTTTGAGTTTCCTCCGCAGGGTGGCCGGGCGGTCCCTTAGAGATTGGAGGAGAAGCTTGGCCGCTGCACCTTCACATCGAGAGGAGCCACCTGAGACGCCTCGGGCATCTTTTTTGGATGCTCCATGTATGCCTCCCTTGGGAGGTGTTCCAGGCATGTCCCAACAGAGACCCTGGGGAAGATCTGGGTCAAGCTGGGGGGATTAAAAATTTGGCTGGCCTGGGAACACCTTGAAATCCCCCCGGTGGAGTTGGAGGAAGTGTCTGGGGAGCGGAATAAGCAGAAGAAGATGGGTAGTGTACCTAATAAAGTGCTAAGTCATATCATAGCAAACAAAGCTGTAGCTATTCATATAGTCAAAAACTGTATAGTATGAGATGTAGAATTTCAATCTGCAATATTACCATCCGATATTCCCTCAAAATGCTTGGTATATTCACATTATACCATTGTATGTAATCTAATGTTCTGACCTCAGACATAAATATCATACTGATTAATGACATTATCTCCCCTCGTATGCGGTGTGTCATTGCTCAGCAGGCCCCGGTGGCACCAGCCTGTTGTGCACTGACCTGCATGTGGCGCACAAATCAATGAGAAAATAATTAGAGGGGGGCAGCTCAGTGGAAGTGTGCATAATTAAAACAAATGTGAGGGTAACCTGTGGCATGTGGCTTATCGGGTACCAGCAGCAGCCAAGAGAAAAACTCTTCACACACACTTCACACAATGCACTCCAATAAATAAGCCAAAAACTATCCTTATTTTTGAAATATTTATATATCCATTGAATTGGATTTAGACCAACAGAATAAAGTGCTAACATGTGACTGGTCGAATGTAGCCAGGTATGACAGGTTGGCAATATTCAAGTGACATTTTTGCATGGATGAATAAAGCTAGCAACAATATCAATCAAAAGACTATGGTAGACCGAGGTAGATAGATGGATATGGATCTGTTAAATCAAGTGTTAGCTCCATGACACACAAGAAAGAAGATCCAGTTATCCACCTCAAAATGAAGTCAGAAAATTGAGAAGAGAATAATGGGATTTGGGAGACATTTTTCTATTGCATTCTGTCTAGGCAACTCATTGCTTTGTTTCATTGAGTGTAGTTATGAACACTAAAAAGAACCATATCCCCTGTTCTGTTTGTGCGATATGAATACTAACACAGAGGCAGTAAAAAGGCTGCTTCTCACTTTTCACAGCGTTTGACAACTACATTCACCACAGTGGAGCATTTGAATCTCAAACCATCATTGACTATCACTGGTGTCCGATTGACTATTATTCAATAAATCTATCCACATACCAGCAACTACTGCCTGTAACCACCCTACGGAAGCATTGTGACAGCTAGGGTCTCTGCATGTATATTTCTACTAATTCTAACTAATACACACACGCACGCGCGCACACACACGCACACACACACACACAGAAAAACAACACCAACACTGACAAAAATGTAATAAATCAAAACTGTTTAGAAAAATAGTTACTAGATTATTCTCAATTCTTTATTTGTTCTCCAGCAGAGTGAAAGATATGTATTCACCATTTGGCTCCATGGGGATAAATCATTTTCTAATTAAACAGTTGGCACATTTCTCAAGACAAAATCTACCCCACACAGCATCTTAACATTCAATTATTATAGACTATCTGCCACTTGGCAAAATATTTTTCGCTAATACATACGCCCGGTAACAGTTAATGCCCATACCGCAGTTTTAGAACCACCGTTCTATATGACTTAAATGGACCCTCCAGATGTAGTCAACAACACTCCACCGCCTGAATATTTATTTATAGACAAACATCCAATTATAAAAAAGGTTATGATTATTGGGACAGGATTTCTGCAGAGTTGAGATGGCTGTGAAGGCAAAGCTGTCTAATGTCACTTTTATTTTGCACTGAAAGGGTGATGGTGTTTTGAGCATTTGCCAATTACTATAGCCTCTTTGTGAAAACTTTAAACTACCACAGAAGCATGCTTAATTGGAACACATGAGGTCCATTCAATGCCATATTATGTATGTGAAATATGCAAAAGCTCCCAAGGACAAATACATACATCAGTTTGATATATTTTGGAGCAATCTGCTGGTGGCATACATTAATACATTCACTCACTCTGGTCTAAACTCAGGCAAGCCATTTTTTCCTATTGTATTGCAGCTATGGTAGGAACTTGAATTGGGCAGGTAGAAAAATGCTCAATGGTTTTGAGAAGTGTTTTAGTTCTGGTTTAGTCTATAGTTTCGACCTAGTTTAGTCCTGTTTAGTTGACGTCCTATTGTCCTTATTTACTAATGCAATTTCTGTATTAAGTAATCGCTATTTTATACAGTAACACTTTATTTGCCATAGCCCTTAACTACATTGTATCTACCTCATTAAGTACAATGTAATACACTGTGTAACAAACTGTAATAACATGTAACTACATTGTACCTAACCCTAACCCCAATCCTAACCATTCTG
>JAVQKC010065629.1:0-17665 GCA_036025475.1 Philypnodon macrostomus
ATAATAATACATTCCATTTATATAGCGCTTTTCAAGACACCCAAAGCGCTTTACATATCTTTTTGTATTATTCATTCACTCTACAGTCACACCTGATGGTGGTAGCCACAGCTGCCCTGGGGCACACTGACGGAAGCGTGGCTGCCAGTTTGCGCCTACGGCCCCTCCGACCACCACCAAACACCAATCACACAACCACAGTCATTCATAGGCAATGTGGGTTAAGTGTCTTGCCCAGGGACACAACGACAGTATGCGCTCGGACGGGGGCTCGAACCACCAACCCTCTGGTCGAGGGGCGAGCACCTACCCCACTGCGCCACTGCCGCCCGACAAGACATATTTTCAGTTGTTTCACACTTTTTTTAAAGTACGTATATATTTCCACATGTGTTAATTCATAGTTTTGATGCCTTTAGTGTGAATCTACAATTTTCATAGTCATGAAAATAAAGAAAACGAGATGAATTTGAAGGTGTGTCCAAACAAGAATTACTGTACTGTACTGTGTGAACCAGGAGTTTAGTTTTAGTTTAGTTTTAGTTTAGTTTACAGAAAATATTATTTATAAATTTTAAATGTATTATAGTTTGGTTATTAGTTGTGGTTATATGTTTTCTCTACAAATCCTGATGTAAAAATGCTGATTCATTTTTTTACCTCAACCATTACCTGACTCAGCAAATAAGAGTTTCATGCACTTTATAAAGCTCAACGCATAAAAATAAAACTACAAAATGTGCCCACAGTAGATGTATGTGATTTACTGTTAAGATCTGTTTTGTCTGTTCCAAGACACATTTGACCCATGGAGAACATGGAGAACTAGTATTTTACATTCACCAACAATTCTAGCCATCTGACTACACTGCAGAATACGCTCAGTAACACATTTTGAAAAGCTTGAATTTGTCAAATAGTGTACCCAAGTCTGGCACCGAAATATAAATAGTATATTCCAGTATACGTTACGTCTGTAATAGACTATGATATAACAATTCATTTATTATCATTTGCAATACAAAGAATGAAAAAATTCCCTGATCTTTTAAAATTCTTTGAGGACAGTGCCGACAGAGATACTCCAAATCACATTAATGTATTATCAAGATCAGCATGGCCAGATGTCATTAGCTTGTACAGAAGTGATGTTAAAATACACCAACACAAGCTGAGCATAATAATGATTTGGATTTGTTTTTCATAAACCAGTGCCACTTCAAAGACGTACCTCCTTGTCGTTCCAGTCGTGATAGTAGCGGACATGTTTCTTTTCATCCACGACCCAGCTCTTGATTTTGCACATAATGTCCTGTTTGGGGTTAAAAGAGAATAAACAAGAAGCCATTAAAGGAGATGAAAAAGAGTATAAACGCAGCAGGGTATGAGGTAATTATTTCCTAAATGCACTAACATCCTGATTGCCCCCCCCCAAATGAACAATGGCTGTGCTGGGACTGAGACAGGAGTGGAGCTTTTGACATAGCTGGCACGCACTGGACCCCCCTCAATCACTAAAAAGCATGAGATAGAGCTTCAGGGGTATCATACTTTTTTTTAATGATGACAACATGAGAGGAGTGGGGTAGTAATTGGAGTCAAAGGCACAAGTGCGCAAGAGTAGCCAAAATTGTACTCAAGTAAAGATATTGTTAACTCAAAATATTACTGAAGCAGAAGTCATAATCATAAAGAAAAAATACAAGAGAGTAGTAGTTTTGGTACTGATGTAACCAAAATAAGAAATGTAAATAAATAAACAAACAAAATGTCATGAATGAATAAATAAATAAATAAATAAATAAATAAATAAATAAATAAATAAATAAATAAATAAATAAATAGTCAACCCTACATAAAACAATTCAAACAAAATGGACAGAGCCACCAAAGATTGTAGAGAATAAAATAAAATACTGAAGTAGAGGTAAAAAGTATGGCATGAAATAACTGCTCCAGGAAGTAATTAATCAAAAAGTAAGTAAATGTAACTCAGTGAGCAATACACACTTCATATTGTAACATTGAGAAGAGTGGAGGACTAATTGCTCTCAGAATCTGACTCAGAGTGCAGTCATTGGGAATGTGCTCCAGTCAACTCCACAAGTATTTATTCAGTGATTCTTGTGGAGAAAACACTAAAGCATTCGACTCTATGTAAAGCCACATTCATTACTGGAGGTACTTGTGGGCTGGGACCGCGGGCAGGACTTGGGTCTTGACAGGATATGGAAGCGGAAAAAGGGTGGGCAAAATGGGCAGGGAGGCGGTTATAAAATTTGTAATAAAGAAATTGAGCCTATTATTGTTGATCCAGCCCCCGTCGAAATTAGCGGAACACATTCTTTTTTTGACAACTTGACCTCCTCCTTCATATAAAAACTGCACCCACCCACCCGCCGCCCCCTGCCATACTCACTCCCTCCCTCCGCCCGTGCTATTCCCTCCCTAAAACCCCTTGTAGCACTTCACAATCATACTCCCATTTGAAAAGAACTGAGAGGAAAAAATCCTTGCCAGAGCTTCAATTACACAATGGCGGGAGAAAAGGCGGCGCGCACACTGACCCTCAGCCAGCTGCATTCACTTCGGGCACATCTCTCGCTGCGGGAATTCTAAAGGCCCTTTTAGCCAGGATAGGGGCGCGGGAAGAGGCCCGGCCCGGCAGCGTCCCGAAGTCTTCACATAGAGATTAATCATGTGTGAAATGGAAACAGCAAACGGGGGCCAGTGACACGGGCTGAACCCTCTCCAGGTTGTCCCCTCATCAGCTCTAACAGGCAGGTGTTAATAAAAGGCAGATACAGGTCCCACCGGGGTCAAATGGAGATGCCCGCCGCCAGCAGCAAGCACTGCTGGTGGGCCGTCTCCACGTTATTGTTTTGTAAGGAGGAAAAGGGATTTAGAAGGATTCGGAAAGACAAAAGCGAAGAAAGACTGTGCTTGTTGTAAACACAGCACTGGCAAAATGGATTTAAATGTAGGACAATGCATAAAAATGAGCCCTCGCTGCTGCAGGCATTTGAATACAAGTCAGAGGGGAATACTAAATAGGCTTTCATCAAGAGGACATCTTCTTACGATTGTTCCAAAAACATATTTATGAATTATTATTGGAGTTGAACAATATGAATCATTATTATAATATCAGCACACACACTATCCGTATGACAAGAAACTAAATACATCTTTATAATATGATTGTCGTCATCATTTAATTAAAAACTTTCTTTAAACAATCATTTAGATAAATTAAGTGTAGATTTAGGACCAGTTTAAGTCAGTGAGTCTGGAGCCTTGTATCTCTTAAGAAAATACAATTAAATCAATTTATAAATACAATTTCTTCACCTCACATTACAAGGAGCGTCTAAATAACTCTGAATTATATTATCACAATCAAGCATTGTATGGTTTTCTAATAATGTGCAGTCCCACAATTGTATATTCTCTCATGATCGAGTATGTGTGCTGTGGTTAATCCCATTATTACATCCTGTCTCTACAGGAAGCTCCGAATTAAAAGCAGATCTGTTCATTGTTTTAAGTCGAACCATTAAACGTTCAAATACTGAGTGCATCAAACATCAGGCTGTATGATTATATATTTACATGCACAGTGTGACAAAGTGCAATCTCCCATTAACATATTCTGCATAGTAATAACACTGTCAAATGTACTTTCTGTAATAAATGACCTCTATACGAGATGTAAGACACAAAGTATGTAAATCTATGCAGCTAAATGGAAGATTTATTTATTTGTATTTATTTAATATCGGCATTAATACATTACTAATTTATTTTTTAGTTTGACCACAATTCTAGGTATTTCTATATGGATTATTTGTATCTTTTATAAAGTTGAATACATTGCTCTCCAGAGAATGAGATGTCTTTGAAAGTTGAACTGACAAGTTTGATGACATGATAGCAGGTGTAGCCAGTATCAGTGGACAGTCTCTTCACCTGTTTCCAAGATATTGTTTCTGCTTTAATAGCCCCCTGTCAAAGCTCCGACACTGCGTCCTATTGTTAGGCTGTACATCTCTATGTAGAGCCTAGCGCTGGCTGGATGCTGACATAAACCTTTGGAGGTGACAACACACAGCTGAGCGGGTGTGAGACAATCCTCCTCCGGCTCAGAGCTGCTGCAGCCGCCTTTGATAAGCACCATTCTTCTTCTTCATTCTAAAGAGGTCTTCTATAGATTTCACTTTGCCGACGTGTGCGCAACCTTTGACAAGCAATGTAGATCATTTTTATTCATTGCCTAAAATTGTTAGCAATTATGTGCGTAAGCGGCCACCTGCCTGGGCTGAATGGCTCCTGTCTGCGGGGCTTACAGGGGTGTGGGGAAGTGCTGTTGGCGGGGGTGTGGGGGGTGTGGGGGGGTGGGGGGGGGCTTGTCTGTCGGGGGGGAGTGTTGGGTAGGTGGGGGTGGGTGAAGGGTGTTGCAGCAGGTGAAATAGCCCCTCTCGTTAGTGTAATGACCGGTCAGAGGCTGGAATCGGGCATGCTGCTCATATAGCAAAAGGCCAGATTTCCTCCTCTTGCTCCCATCATGGAAGGGCACGAGGAGACATTTACAACCAAATTGTTCTGCTAAAGTTAGCCGCTAAGCCTCATTACCCTAACAATATGACCAGCGCTTCTACATATACATCCCTAACCGCTGCCTCTGATCTACTGTTTATATCATCAGTCCATAACCGCTCTGTCAGAGCATACCTTAAACATTTATGGTATTCATAGTGACTTCTCTTTCACCCCTTGCACATTTCTCCCATAGCTCCTGTAGGTGTCGGAGCATGATTTGAGTATTACTTTAGATAAAAAAAGAGCTGTGTGGAAACATTTTCATTAGCCCAATGCTGCGACCCGGGGTCAGTAGCTGAATAAGTAACTCTCTATTAATGATTTCTACAGCAGCAAACCCGTGACCCCTGATCACTTTCAATCTCAGGAAAAGGAAAAAAATAGGCCAAAGGGGGAGGAGGAGAAGAGGCGGGTCTATTGGAGGGAGATTAGAAAAAAACATACTTTTTTCCCTCCGTGGCCATGTGTGTGGGAGGGTTATTATTGGTGGCGTGCTGTGAGGGGGAAGCCTACAGGGGATATGCACTCACATATTCTGGTTTCAGTTTCTTGTCGCCGCCCCTGATGGCCGTCTTTTCCAGCTTGTCGATAATCGGGCCGATCATCTCCTCATCCTTTAGCCTTAACTCTTCGTGGATGATCTCCATGTCCCTCACCGGGTCCACCGTCCCCTCCACATGGATGATGTCTTCATCTTCAAAAGCCCCTGCAGAGATGGGAAGACAACATACTGTAAGCACAAACATAGAATGACAATGGCATGCCATCTGGAAGCATGCAGGAGAATCAATGGGATCGACTGAAATCAGATTAGATTTATGTTGGGGGAAAATCATTGCTTGGTGAAGAGAATATGGGGGGTGGGGGTGTTGGTGGGGATTAACATAAAAGTTCACTACGAGAAGCCAAAATAAATACAGTGAAACATATGGTAAAGTCTATCGAAGCAATTTGTCTGTTCTGAACTTCAAAAAGTACGGCAACCTCAGAGGGTCAAAATTAAAACAGAAAATTCACAATGTATTTTTAAGTGTGCGTAGATGATAATGCTTTTGAATTGATTACTAAAGACCAGTAAAGTTTTAAACAATATGTCTATTCAATAAAATGTTATTGTTTCTACAAGAACTGCCATTATTCAGACATTTTATCAATTCGGATTTCGGATTCAGGATTCAGGAAACTATTGGGGAAGGGATTTAGTCTAGCATTTTGTATCAGAATTAGAGCATCTATTATTTCTTACTCTTTAAAAACCTCAATCTTCAACTAAAAAGATCACATTTAGGAGCAAAATGTCATAAGAAAATGGTGGCAGTCAGGCTCTTTAGTGCTTAAGCTGTGGCTGTGCTGGTGATTAGGTAATGAGGCAGGAGAAGGCCATTTAGCACCAGTGGCTCTAAGGACTCCTCCAGCAGTGCTCCTTAGGGTGGGGGGCGGGGGGTGTCACACAAGAAAGACTTTAATATCACCAATAGCAAATGTAGCCTTTATTTACCGTGTTGAGGAGCATGCTAGCCATGCATTAAGAAATCAATTTCCGTGATTTTTTTTTTTCACAGTTTATGACAGCATTGACTCATTAGCAGTAATATAATTTATGACAGACAGGTTTTTTCTGGTTCAGTTTTTTTTAATGTGCATGACTCATGTGTTGATTGCATTGTGGACTTGTTTAAACTACGGCAACCTCAGAGGATCAGAAATCAAATTGACAGACACTATTTCCGCTGAACCAGATTATTCTACCTATTTTCCTCTGTGGCTAATTTATGTATTTATTTTTTTAACCAAACCATGGCAATCTCAAAGGGGTCAACATTTGCAAAGACTTAGAAAATAATATATTGAGTGTAAGTAAGTAGTGAAAATATGGCAGGTTAAAGAAACACAGGAGTTTAAGGAGTTAGGAGTCATATGCTTCCGAAACCACAATAGCTACTTCTCAAGCAGGAGCCAAATGATTTACACCTTTCTCATCCTCACTCATCACCCGACTCTTTAAAGTTTACATTGTGTCAGAATGGAAATGCTGCTTCATTCAACATGGATGTGGAAGTGGCGTGACTGACGGCTCGGCTCCTGTACAGGACAGTATGTGAAGAATGCACATGGAAGAGTGTTATCATGGCAGATTGGAGCATTGACAGCCCAAATGTGTGGCGGACTGTTGACAGGGAAGGCCCCGCAAGACAGTAACATCAACACAAGAGATGCTACTACTCAGATAGAGCTGTCACCATATCGTTCAAAACACGCCAAGACAGTGATGCATGTTCAACAAACTCATGACTCATGTTGTTGTCACTATAGAGTATCACCTAAAGCTCTGGTGGATCACTGAGAAGTGCCAATTGAATAAAGTAGCCCATCACTAATCACTTAATATTTGTTTAAAATGTATTCATGCCAAGTCTGTGACTGACAGTTGACTGAGTATCTATTTCTTAAAGAGAGTGGAGTGAGAAGTATAGTAAATTCACACCTTACACATTTCTTCCTACGGTGGCCTTGAAAGGACATGCAGTTGTCTTTGAACAAAACAGTGGGGATAGGCTCAAATAAGTGAAATTAAAACTGAAGTTCATAAAAGTCATGGGGCTTCATTGAGTAAGATCCAAACATAAACACATATTTATTCTACGCAAACAATGATTAATTTGTCCACCCAGGGCACCTGTAGAAAGAACAGGAAGTAACTGTACTTTGATTGTCTTAAACTTAGCACAATGTTTGGCCACAGCAGACTCTTCGGGAGTGTACCCAATTTAACTCCAAACTTCTTATATTCATGTTATGAACTATTACCATGCAAACTGCATATTCATAGATTTGTACTTCACCATTGTTTGATTTTAATTAATAGCTGCTGCAACACAGAGAACAGTTCTAGTGATTAAAACATAGTTAGACATGATTGATGTGAATGACAAAGACAAGTGCAAAGTCATTTGAGTCTTAAACTAAACATAGCTTAGACAATTTTTACACAATACTGTGATAACAAGAGAAGCCTTTGCTAAACTCTCTGCTTTTCCACAAATATCACACATATTTATTGAGGAACCAAGCTCCAGATTTGTCAAAGCTGCCGCAGTTCAATCCATCCTCGCCGACTTTTGTGCAAGCTGTCATCCTGTGCGTTGTCCTCATGGTGAAATGAACTTATCCAATTACTCTTTGCCTAATCAGGCTGTTTTGGTTCCTCTCCTCTTGCAGAGGTACTCCACAGTATAAACAGTTCACTTACGCCACACAGAAAGGGGCTAATCAGTGGAATTATTGTTTTGCTGCTCCAATTTACCAGCTCCCTGTTCAGCACTGATTGGAATGAAAATTTGCCATTGTGTCTGTGTGAACTCGGAAAATATAATGCAATGTAATCATTTTGTTAGCTGCGCCGAATATACATACATTACGAGCAATTATGATTTACAGTTCCTGATATGCGTTTGTTGTTCAATTTAGAACATATTAATTATGAGCAGAGTGCTTTGAAAGGCTTTCTGTGGGTAATAAAACTGTAAGAATTTGTATAAATCACTGCTGATTGAGGTCTCTAAAATAAATGTCCATATGTCTCAAGGAAAAATACTAGGACATCAGAGCCCCCACTAATGTTATACCCAATAAAAGAGCTGATAAGTGAGATTTCTAAGGCGCTTTTGAAGGCAGGAGCAGCTGATCACTCACTATTTAGTCATCAGCTGACACTCTCCTCTGACTGCCACATATTCCACAGTAATTTGCTTTAATTAATTTCGCCTAATTTAACATTCACATATACCGCCGCCCCATTCAGTCAGAGCTTAGAGCCGGAGAACAAATAGATGAGGTGAAAGAGAGAAGCACAATCTCTACAATTAGTCCTTTACCAAGCCGCTCTGGGCAGGCCTCTGAAGACTAGGGCCACAAAGACACAAGCAAGACACTAAAACATACAGAGGCAAGATACAAGAGGTTAGGCAGAGGTTCTTTGTTACTTTTGTAGAGGTGAGGGGAATATTAGCAGGTGTCTCTTCACAGATAGTGCCAAAGAACAACTGTGTTCATGATAATAAATGGTATAAATAGGGATAAGATTAAAAACACCACTCAGTAGAGGTATAAGGCAGGCTCTCTGATATTAATGTACACACATTTAGGATGAGATGCTAAGGTAAAGTTCTTTAACATAGGAACACATGTTATTATTTGTGATTCTTAAATGGCTGGTCTGATCACATGACCTACATTTGTCAGTTACAGTGAGGAGATTGAGAAGTGATTCAGTTAATGACTGAACAGATTCTTTTTGGGTTTGTAAACAAGTATGTCAGCATTTTTTTGCAACAATACTTGAAATGTTGCCCTGCAGCCCACCTCTGCTCATGCAGTAGGAAATGCCCTATAGTAGAGATAGCGCTAACCTGTGAAAACACAAAGTGAGCTTATATCATTACTTTCCTGTCAGGTACACAGACAAGGCAGTCATCAGAGTCAAGTCAAGATCAATAATGATTGAGCATCTTCCTCTGATGTTGGTACCTGGGAGGATATGTGGTCATCATAATTCAGCTAAATTACAGTATTCATTGACTTGTGACTTCCTGTGCGTGTTTTCACATGCAGCATGGCTAAGAGCACATCTAAAGAACTTACATTCCTCGTGCTGCTTTTAAAATGTTCATGCAAACTCAGTGCAGCAATTCTCCTGGTATTCAAAGCAGTAAAAGCTATTTTATGAGTCTGTCAGGAAAGGCACATTATGGATGTCTTCCCGGTATAAAAACACAGGCAATGCACACAAGGGTATTTACGTTCATTCAGGAAATATCTTCGTGACATTCATTTTAGGATACAAGAAATTGACAGCAATTCATTCTGTGTTGCTGCTGCAACAGAGTTTGTGGCACATTCAGCCTTGTTTCTTGGTGTGAGTCAATTATGGCAAATACATTGGCTGCTAAAAAGCAGTTTGACACCAGTAAATGGAGGGTTTGAGCCCTTTAGAGGTACACTCATGTTTTCTACATGATCCCATCTTTCAAATAGATCACACACAAATGACAGTGCTTGATAGTATGAATATCAAAAGCTCACAAGGTGTTCTCAATACCTGTGAAATCTGCTGCTGTATCTAAAACTAAAGTACTGAGCATTTAAGGGGCATTTTCCACAATATTTGATATGATAGACTGAAAACTCTCAGTCAGCATCACCTATAAGCTTCACCAATCTGTATGTCTGCAGAGAGGCCAGTGAAACATCGGTGTTCCAGCGATAATGGCTCCTGACACAAAACAACAGTGTTAATTCTCTTATGATTAGCTTAACCTCTGTCGCTCTATTCATGTTTCAGCCTGCTGCTGTAGAGAGGCTCGATTGAAAAGAGCCGTCATATGCAGCGCACTGTTGTCCCACATCATTGAGAGAACAAACCTTTTTAGATCCTTAACTACTATAGTGCTGCTGATTGCACAGGCACCGGCAATTTCCTAACCAACCAGCACCTGAACAATGATGTGTTCAGCTCCAGACCCTCCAGCCTTTCAAAGGTGAATCATTTCACAGTTTGGAACCAGATCACCATAGCAACTCCTCTTTGAAGGGTTTAGAATCACCATCCAATAATTCTATGATCATCGTGCCTCGCCATTCCCACTGGTTCTTTTCACAGCGGACAGGCAAGGGGGGCAAAGGCGGAAGCAGGAAGACTCTACAGTCTATTTCAGGCAATTCATCTGACAACCCCATTAGAATTCAAAATATTGCGACCTTCAATCACGGAGCATGTTATCTGGAGCTGTGGCCATCTCCAGTCAAGATGGGCACACATTTTTCTCTAATCATCCACCATGAGTGGAGGCTGACAAAAACTCTTCATTCTCACTCAAGCAAAATGCTCATTTAAATGCTGTGACAGCAGCTCGAGCAGGCCAACAGCACACAAAGGAGGCCAGGACTGTCGCACTACAGTCATCTGTACAAGGGATAAAACAAAACATAAACATTTATATACATACATTAAAGAAATATGCAGAATTGTGACTATAAAAATGCATAGAATAATGATGGAACATTACACAAATATGTCCTTCATGACAAAGATGCATCTGCTAAAATGTAATTTCTTACCATAATACATTTTAAAATGTAATACATTTAAATTTGGGTGATCTGCTGGAACTCTCCTGGACTCCTGGAATTTAGGGAGTTTCATGTTTCCAAGATCTGGTACTAAATTACTATGTGGCTTCACTTGTAAATGATATGGTACATGTTCTTACATGAGTAATTATAAATCTTTTTGTTGTTTGTTCAAAACAGTAACAGTTTCCATTATTTCATGCTGTAAACAGATGGAATACCCTCCAGCCTCCTGTGTGACCCATTAGGACACTAACATATAAGATGCATACATGCTACATGGAAATAAGAACAGTAGTTTTCCTTCATTGATAGCATTGCTGCAGTAATGGATTCAGATGTAATGCCACTGGATCTGTTTAGACAGTCCCACGGTGAAGTCACTGAATGGGTGAGGTACTTGGGTGAGGTTTGTCAAGTTTGTGAATTTGTGAGCTGCTGAGTGACAGAGAAGATTCCTGGAGACGAGCCATTACTGGCGTCAGTGTGGAGGCAGGTTGGTCATAAATCATCCAGGCTGAATGCAGTTTGTTCTCAAGGCCTGTAGCTAAACAATGCCTTTGATTTGATCAGTGTAAGCGATTAGTGAGTGTGGGCCGGCCTGGCATCTGAATGATGATGAAAACCAACTACAGCGTTAGCATGGCTTGTGAAGCTATCTATGTATTCTTGATTATCAACACCATCTTAAAATATTTTGTCACATTAATTAGTTTATCTAAAATATAGCGTATATAACAAAAGTAATGTAATGAAAGTCTGGAGTATATCCTGACTGATTTGGGTGCAAGGTATGGCTTTGTACACTAGGCGAGGTAAAGCATGGACAATGGCTGCTTAGTCCAAGGGCTGACACAGAGACAGAAAACAAGTTACTCTTACATTAATTCACCAGGGGCAATTTTGAAGCACTTCTCCCATGTCATGGTGATGAATGGAAGCAGGAAAGAACACATGGTAACACACTAGAGTTGAACTTAACCAGGAGTTTAGTGTAGGTGCAGAAAGGCATGAATATCAGATTAAAGCCAAAAATATCAACCACTTTTCAGTCAGCCGCCCACAACAACCACAGCCTGTCCCCTCAGATTAAACCTGCTACTCCCCAGTATCTCAAGGCTTTAGGCTCTTACTGCGTGTCGTGCAACCGTAAATAAGTCTTCATCATTAGCGGTGGGTTTGAGGTTTCCTACGGTGATGGGGGACACTTGCGGTGCATTCAAACATCTAATTTGCTGGAAACCAAACATCTGGGAATAAGGCCAGGTGAGTTGGCAGAGCTGGCGGGGAACAGTAGAGGAGATGGAGTAGAACGTGTCTGTGTCTTGTCTGAGGCAACGAAGAGGCAGCAGCGTTCCAGTCCCTGCAGAGGAACAACACGCCTCCTAACTGTTCAACTGTGAGCAGAGAGTGTGTGGTGGAATCTCAGGAGTTTTTGGAAAGTATTGCTGAAAGTCAATACAGTGTTTATACAGGGGCTTGAAAGTCATTAAAGGATGAGTTACTTGCAAGGGCACTTAGAGTGGGTAAAACAGTGCATTTGTGTTTTGTGCATGAAAGTAGTGTCCGTTTCCTAAGCAATGGCATACTACAGACGCCACAAAGGTTGTGTATGTGTAAAAGAAATAACCGAGGTTCAAGTGAGCTGTAAACATGCAGGTGTCACAAAACAGAAAGTATGGGGTTTAATTTTGTGAAAAATGCTTATTTTTAGAAATTGAGACATGTCATAGGTTTTATTAATGAAAGACAATTTTGAGAATATACTGGGAGCCTAGCTTATTTACATGCTCGCAAAGAGTTGAATAAAGAGATGTATACAAATAATAATCAGAGTTATAATAGGGGACATCTATTTGGCTCTTGGGTTTTGCTGCTAGTCAATATAATTGAATTTGTTGCATCATTAGCAGTTTACGCAGGAAGAAATCAGATGTACAGTAACTGTAACTTGGTGCAATATTATAATAAACATACGCCATAGTTTTAGTATTATGGTGTGTTCAGACTACAATGTGATTTTGCCTTCTTCTAGCACTGTAATTGCTACTTGGGTAAAGATTTCTAGTCATTACCACAAGCCTCAGCTTATTGTTGGAGAAAAAAATGGTTAGCCTACCGAAGTGGTAATATCTCATTTGACAATGAGAATACAACAATACTAACCTTGCATAACATTATAATATGTTAGCAAATGTGATGTCTGATGAGCTTTTCGTTAAAGTCAACATGTTACATGTCTTGCTTCTTGAGAAAAATTCCTCCTCTCTTTCATTTTAATTTTGCTCATTGTCTTTCCAAATGTCAAAAGTGTCTAGACTGAGAACCATACACAATTACCCATCACAATGACAAAACCATTTATCCAATGCATTTGTTTTTAACGATAGGTCAAACTCAATTGAAACAACACACCAGCTCAACTCCACTCAAGCTAATGCTACATATCGCTCTTCTCTTTTCTAAACTCTTGTGCTAATTCCCAGACAGAAAACACACCACTTCAGATGCGATAAAGTGAGTTTTAGTGCAACCATATAATCAGGCTAAATAAAAGTAGTGGCTTGGGCATTGCAGTCTGCCCGACATCAGTCTGCCCGACATCAGATAATTACAACAATGCAAGCGACTATGTTTAATGGTTAACTTGTGAAACATACCACATTGTTTCCAAGGACTTCACCAGAGAAACAATAGCATACCAGCGACAGATGTAAACAGACGAAGAAGAAGGAGCGGCTTTCGATGTGCCCATTTCCGATTGTTGTGGACTGGAGTTGTCTTTGTGTGGGCAGACACAAAAGAATTGGTTTGGGGTGAGGGCGTTGCATCTCCATTTAAGCCATTTCAAAACAATGTATATAATGATACATATAGACAGCTCAAGTAATTTGACTGACAAAATGCTAAATGGCTACAAGCTAAAAACGGGATTGACATTAAAAGTGTCACGTTGTTGTGCGTTAATGGGTCTTTAGTTGTAATGTATGTAATGTAATTATGAATGAAGTTTGGAGCTGATGCCGACTTCTGTGTTTGATGCATGATGTTATGACCATGAACATTGTGGCATAGTTGACTGCTGACAAAAAAGGAGAAATAAAAGCTACACTATAAAACTCGACATCCAAATGCCCAGACAGTAACCCGATCACTTTTATTTCAGAAAACAAATAAGAACTGGAGTAAGCTTTTTACCAGTAGAATATATGCCATAATTGGTGCATAACTGAATTTAATCCGTAACAATATCTTTAGTCATATAACCTTTTAGTATAAGCACCTTTTAAGCACCTGTTATTCTGTATGAAGTGGTATTTGGAAGTCACTACTCACTGTGATTCTAACTGGACTTAAAACATCAGTGCCATGTATGTCCAAAAAGCCCTATTCTGAATTGCTTTTCACTTACAAACTCTCTAAACTCCAGTGTTTATTAATGGACAGTCAATGATAACATAGAGCATACAATTGGACTGGATCGAACGTAATATACCTGTAAAGACCTAAAAACAATACAGAAAATGGCCTTAATCTTAACCCTTTTCTTTCCGTGTGTTTTTGGGGCTTCTTCCAGCGTCTCTCTAATCAGGCTCTTTTCAGACAGAGGGGAAGTCAATAACAGCACACAATCAGTACACAAACTCAGCTATTTTTAAAAGGCCCTCCACATTCATTTCAATAGCTGCAATTTGAATTATTCGAGCGTGTAACACTTTAATTGTGTAAGACAAAGAAAAATGTCAGCGGCTCAGGGAAACGCCAGGCACAGAAAGAGAAACCTGCAAAATAATCTGAAGGACTATTACTCGGAGCGCCACGTGAGAGCTGGGTTTGCTGAGCTAATCATCATGTAAGCTAACTGTTCTCATAAATAAACAAGGTTCATTCGGTTCATATTCATCTTTTTAATATGTTTGTTGATATATTTTTTTAATAACTGAGCATTGGCAATACAAAACCTAAACAGCAAATCTAATGGCCAATTAGAATTGATATGATTTCTTAGGTAAATTTACACACTGATTCAAACCCATCATGTGGAAATATTAACATCTACAGTATTGGATCCAGAACATAAGTGATGGAGCATTTACCCCTGAACTAATCAATACATTGTGTAAATGCTTTGTGAGATAGCGCTAGTGTATATTCAGAATTTCTGTTGGCCACATACTGTATAATAAAGTATGGCATCAGGATGGGTCTAACAAAACAATAGTCTTTCTCAACTGTCTTGGTCCAGTTCCAAACCTCACAATATACCAATAATTGTAAATCCAAAAACCAGATGCTTTCTTCTGCTAATGCTATTGTGAGATCCTCCCAGTAGGAATGTGTGGTTTGGTTTGACTATACTAACTGTGTTGTTCATACCGGCAGTCACCACACAAGATGCTGCTGCTCAGTCAAGAAGACCATTTAAAAATGCAAAATTTTGCAATGTCAAATAAAAAGACATATAGCATCACTTCTTTCACTGAGGGCCACATTGTCAAAAACCACTCGCTGAGGTGACCGATTTTGCGTCATCAAATGTCCCCTTCAGCTTCACCTTCTGGGAGGTTTTTATTGCTTAATGTCCCTCTATATTATAACCACACCGAAAAGTAAAGTCTTTTAGTTTGATGATGTAGAGTCTTATGCAGTAAAAAGACCATTTGGGCCAATTGAGAGGTAAGCCTGGGGGGGTCACACAAAATGTCTCTCTGCATTTGCCCCCCGGGCCATAGTTTGGACACTTCCCGCTATAGATAATTACTGCTATGGTGCAGGGGCATTGTATATGTGTTACTCACGTGCCATATGGAAGATGCCATCACAGGCGCTGATGTGGGACAGGAAGGCATTTCCCAGGCCTTGACCAGCATGAGCTCCTTTCACCAGACCAGCGATGTCCACCACATTCAGGAAGGCTGGGATTTTACTGCAAACCAGAGAAGAGAAAAGTTAGCATTGCCAAAATTAGCATGTTAAAGTCCAAATAGTCCTACTGTCTACTAAGCCAATGGAGT
Organism: Philypnodon macrostomus; assembly: GCA_036025475.1. NCBI lineage: Eukaryota > Metazoa > Chordata > Actinopteri > Gobiiformes > Eleotridae > Philypnodon > Philypnodon macrostomus. Next base: position 15,744 of record JAVQKC010065629.1, read on the forward strand.
GAGGCTATCTTTCGCAGGTGGAACATAAATGGAGCTCAAAGTTGACTGAATACTGGCAGAAAAAACTCAACATGGTGGAAACAATTAAGCTAGTTCAAAAAGCGTAACACGCCCCAGCTGGCCTGTTGTTTTTCCTGGTTATGTTGTATGTATATGGTGTCACTTCTGTTTCTTGGTATTGCTCCTTGTTTTTTCTGAAGCCTTGCGAGTGTATCAAATTTCTTTTTAGATGTAGATCAATCTGCCTCTATAAATTAATTGACCGGCTCCAGGAAAAATGGTGGTTGGTGAGGTTAGCATATAGCCTACACGCTAGCTTTAGCATCAGGCCAGCGTGTTTTTGTTAGCTTTAGAAATCCTATTGCCTATAAATCTGCTATAGTTTCCTTGTTGCATCTACACTGGCTTTTAGGAAGAATCCAGTGATAAAAATGCACATATTGAGATACAAAGGTCCGTCTGTGTGTGAGATGTCAATGGAGCAGAGCAAATGTGACTTTAACAGCCGCTGTAAACATGTATGATAACCAGGTGTGGCTGCTGCTGATGTCTTCTTTTTAACAGAAATGCCACAAGGAGAGCAATCACACATCATATTGGCAGTCCGTGTCAACAAAATGGTTATATGTTTTCCCCGGACCTATAGAGGGGAAGACTGCAAGAGCCTACAGATCTGAAGTGTGAATAATGCGAGAGCGATGAGACCCCATACCTGGCCGGTTTGTGGAATTGGCAGAGGAAATCATAGCGTTCATCTGGAATGGGCACTCGGCTTTCATTTGGGTCAATGGTGCAGAAGGGGAAATTTTCTGCAGCAGCCTGGCTCTTTGTCAGCACATTGAAAAAGGTTGACTTCCTGAAAATAAAAACAGCGGTAAGGTCAGTACATTCAACAGTGCTGGTATAGAACCTGAAGATAGCATGTGGATGTTAGCCTGAAACGCTACAGAAATTAATAACACAAAATCAATTGTTGTGAATGTATTTGGGAATGATATATTGTGCATCATGGCGCTATATATATATTTTTTTAAGTAAGCTACATATTAATATTAGCCACCAAATACTGCTAACTATGCATAGCCAAGGTAGATTTGGTAGAAAATATTAGCAACTAGCAAATTTAGCGCTATATGCGAAATACTTTGCCGCCAAAGATTTTTATGTTTTAGCCATGATGGTTTGTTAGCCTGCTAGCAAAACTGCTCAAAAAAATTATAAATATTTTCCTACATATTTTGTTGAAAATGGGCTCGGGACAAAATCATTTGGTGTAACTTTGGATAACCACCTGGATTCTGTAATATATGTATGTCCTGTTTCAAGTGCACGTCGGACAGTTCAGATGGTAGATTTCTCAGAGATCGCAACTCCTTTACCCGACTTGTGTGCGTCGTTTTGCTCAGAAATTTGGGATCCGGGAAATGTCAAAATAAAGTTCAATAAATGTCATCCAATTACTTACTTATTATTACTATAGTATTATTATTGTTTCTAGTACTAAATGATTCTGAAGAGCTAAATCTAGATCATTTAGTTTTAGCTAAATAAAAAGTTTGGTGCAGCTAGCATAAAATATAACATTACCCAAGACTCTATTTAGGCAACTGTTGAATTGGTCAGTGACTTCAATTCAATTAAATTTTATTTGTATAGCCCTATATCACAACACAGTTGCCTCAGAGGGCTTCAGAAAAAGAGATGCATGTAAACAATAAACAATAAACAGGGTCATTGCAAACAAATAATAAAAAATCAATAACACACAAACAACAGGACTGTCCCAGGACATCCCCTGTCCTTAGACCCTTCATCGCGGCAAGGAAAAACTCCAAAAAACCCTTTTATGGGAAAAAGAGAAACCTTAGGGAGAACCAAATGATAGAGGGATCCACTCCCAGGACGGACAGGCTGTAGATGTG
>JAVQKC010065630.1:0-24777 GCA_036025475.1 Philypnodon macrostomus
ACTTTTTTGTTAAGTACATATTTCCACATGTGTTAATTCATAGTTTTGATGCCTTCAGTGTGAATCTACAATGTCAATAGTCATGAACAGAAAGGAAACTCATTGAATGAGAAGGTGTCTCCAAACCTTTGGTCTGTACTGTGTGTGTGTGTGTGTGTGTGTATATATATATATATAATACATATGCATTTTTATATTAAATGTTTTAACACAGATAAGGTATAATCTTTAATTACTTAAAGTAATTGTTTTATTATTTGTGTTTTCACATTTTGGAAAACCTGAAAATAACTGATTACAGTATTTCAAGCTCAATCAAAGTAGAAATGAATTAATTTAATTTTTTTATATGCTATTATCTGCTACATTTACTAAACCGACTTAGCGTTAGTTAAAATGACAGTGTTAAATTAGCAGTAACGAGTGATGCAGTGGTGCTGCATTTGCATTATTCATTTGCCGTACGGAGGAGAAACAGAACAAACTTGTGATGAAAAAGAAGTTCCCTGTATGCTTGTCACATCACTGACATCTGTCTAAAGGAGGGCAGAGTTTTTGTGAAGAAACTTAACAGAGCTGTAAATTTCAACCATGTTTTTTACAGAGACCCCTTTAAATACAGTGCTTTACCGATTTGATTAACTTTGTGAGTATGTGTGGACGGCTCATATTCCCATATTCTCTTGTGATTGTGACTGGAAATTAGCCAACAAAACTCATATGTCTTTCCAAAACATACAAACCCCTCTGTCTGACTAAAAGATATGTCTAAATATATATATATATATATATATATATATATATGTCAAATATTATCCAAAACCACGCTTACATAAATGGTTTCTTTGCCAAAATGACTCAGTACAGACATATATAGACACACATATAAATTAGACCCTATCTAACGAGATAGACCAGTGGACTCAATGGGATCTTTTAGTTCAGGGGTAATTGCTTTATCAATTGTGCAACAGAGCCCTCATATCTCACAATCCACTAAAAATACCCACACGGTTGATTTCTTGAGTATACTCTTGACAATCTCCACAGTGTAAAAAAACATATGTGTTGTATTTGTACCGCCATGACTCGCTTAGTTTGTTTAGTTATTGCGGTAATATCCTCCCCACTGTCGCTGCCTCGTTCCCTGAGCTCATTCTCATCTTGTCCGTCATTTCTCCCATGAGTTTCCAAGCTATGTGTAATTACCCAGTTTGTTTGCACCTTGGCTCTAACTGCCTGTCTTGTCACCACCAGCTAGTGTGTGTGTGTCTGTGTGTGTATAAGAGGGTCTGCATGCACCAATCAGTGTTTAGCAAATAAGGATGTGATGCGCAAGAGCATGCAACAACACTAGTGAGCCCACAGAACCGCAGCGCTGACAGACACGGAGAGACCGAGAGAGGGACCTTGTCGTTTCTAATCCCTTTGTTTTGAGTCAGATTAGAGTCGTGCGAGGCGTTTGTGAGGCCTGCAGAATGTGGATTTAAGGATTAGTCTAATAAACAGAGGCTCTGTGGCACTCCGCAGCCCAGTCGCTGAGATTACACAGGCACCCAGAACCAGAAAAGGGAAAGGAACGGGTGAACCCACCTCCCTCTTGAATTATTCTGACAAATAAATGAGGAGAAGAAGAGACTCAGAGAAGTAAGTCAAAAGTTGGATATACACCACTCAGTTATGGTGTCTGGCTAACAAGAGCCAAGTTTGGGTTTAAAGACCTACTTTTTAGACTGTGGAGAAGTAGAAGTGAAAAACACATGCATTTAGAGAACAACCAAATATGATTCACCGAATGTTAGCACCAGGTCCTTCATCGATGGAAGGACATGCAGTTACACTGGAACAGCATGCAGACTTCTTGCAGTAAACCCATGATCTCCTTGCTGGGAGACAGGAGCACCCATCCATCTAGCTTTAAAACTGGCATCACCATCCAACACATACTAGTTCTTAGGCTATATGTTGCTATATCACACCACAGGATGTCCACACAGGCTTTACAATTTGTATAGAAATATATATTTTTTTATATAATATATATATTTCTATACAAATTGTAAAGCCTCACATCCTGTGGTGTGATATAGCAACATTTGGTTGCTGGCCCAACCTCCGCTATATGCTGACTCAGATAAAGCCCTTATGGCATCCACTGACGGTGCACTAACAAACCCACAAGCACCTATGCTGAAAAACATTGAGTAAGACCTAGGTCTTCCTTATCATTTTTCTCTATTTATGTGGAGAATGAGTTTTTGAGGCAGAAGCTGTGTTAACCCTAAAAAAAACAAGACAACAGACGCCAATAACAAATGTCCCTTATACAGTACAAACTTTATTTGTGCCACAACAAGTGAGTACCAAGACCAATCACACTTAATAAGCAAGTCATTTTTGGCTCAAAGAAGTGTTGGGGGGTAATGGTCCGAGGTGTTTCGGCAAGGAGAGTGATGAAATGTTTCCTGTCCCGTACGCCCCTCAGCTGTTGGCTCGCACATCATCTTGGACCAAAAATCAACCACCCTTTCCAGTTGAACCAGAGCCATTGCAAGCAGTCCTAGCCATCCTTTCCCCTTTTGTCCGTGTGTGTTAGTGTGTGTGTGTGTGTGTTTATGTGTAGTTTCAATGCCACCCGAGATGGTAGACATGATTAATGGCTCTCAGTCAGGGCCCAGTCCAAAACCTATACAATGCGGTGTTGTGTTTGGGTGTCACGCGGTGAGAAGAGAGGTCATGGCTCTTTTATGGATGCAGACCCTTCTGGAATATTGATACATGTTAAAACATGGGAAACTGCATAGTATGTATAATCATAGAATCGAGCCTCCCCAGTGACTGTTAATTAGTTTTTGCTGTAAATCTCAAAAGAATAAATAAATTAAAAGAAAAATGTATCCCACCATTGTCAACCTCATACCAAGTTCATTTTGTAGGGTTAGTAAACATAAATACATAAACATAAGCCTCCACCTTATGTCTTACTTCTCCCTAGTTCATGTCCTTTTTGGAAGTTAGTCTGTTGTGTTCAGAACATGTGCCTTAGGCCCCAAAACATATCAGCATCACCATTCATATATTTGTTCATTTACTACTGCTTATAAACCAAATATGTATTGTTCTATGTGTGAGTGGTGAGGGTGAGTGGTAGCATACATCTTTGAGAAATACAGCTACATCATCTATTCACTCGCATTCATTTACTATGGAGTCCATGCATGAAGAGACCATAGGATATATAAACTTCATACAGAAAAATATACACAGCTTATGATCAAACAACATGTGGTCTCAAAATAGACTCTGGACCCTGGAGTCAAAAACTGGCCTGAAAATAAACTGTGCAAACACCTCTTTTCTCTCATGCAACATTTAGTTTTTTCTTTCTCAGTCTCTCTATACTGCTCCTTCATTTTGTGTCTTTCAGACTCTCTGTGTCTTCCACAAACAACTTAATTTGAGACTCAAAAACAGAACAAAATTGAAGCCAAATGCTTTATAGCCACACTTTTATCCATAGTGATAACAGGGCCTTGTTTTGTTTTTTTCAACAGGCCATCTTTTGCTATTTAAATCTCTTTGATTTTTTTTTAAAGAAAGAAAAGGACCATAAATGAGCAAGTCCAAGAGTCTTGGAAGTGTGGATGGATTTTCAAATGCTCAATGCTGAGGCTTTTGGCTGCCAGACTTGTTGACTGATTGTAGACATAGTTAGATTGAATGAATTTACACTGGTAATGGCCACTTTACAATCTTCCACACAAATAAATGAGGATAGATAGAATAACCTATGTAATACCATATTCATGAACAGAGATGAATAGTTATTATTTTTGCTCGATTACATTAATTGAGTGATCTATTTTGAATAAGATGTAGTTATAACATTAGTTTTACACAAAGGTTTACTTCTACTTCAGTAATACGTATCAATAAATGCACATACACAAGTGTTTGTTTGAACTGTCTACCAACAGAAAACATATTTGAATATTTCATTTTAAAAACACAACCAGTAACATTGTACACTGTAACACACTTTTTCTGGAAATACTAGATTTTGCATATTATCTTGTACATGAATACTAAAATACAAATAGACAATACCCATTACATAAGAATGCATTTCCATATACTTAAAAGGAATTATTTTTGAAGAATCTTGTTTACTTCGGTAGATATTAGGATGTAAAAATATTATCTACCCTCCCTACCTTTTTATCCTCAACCGTAGTGTGTTCAGTTTTCTGTATTTAAATTGTTAATTAAATTATGTAATTAAAAATGCTGTGGTACATGTCTGTAGCAGAAGTCATTTGGACAGAAAGCCACCCACAATGACTTGGCCCTGCGAAGCACCTATAGCACTCTCTGACCGACTCCATGCTTATTTATTTGATTAATGAGTATAGAGTCTGGATGGAATCTTTGTAGCTTAATGTCCTTGGGTATCTAGCCAACATACACATAACCATTACAAATGCAATGAAATAACATGCGCAGTGGAGTGGGGTTGATTGTGATCAGCATGTTCCCAGAGTGGTGGCATTTCGCTGTGCAGATTTGAGGAATGATGCAACAAAGCACCAAATCTCCCTGGCAGTTGGAAACTATAAGTGCACGTATATATATACCTGCTGATGAAATCATGTTTCATCACTCCAGTTAAAGACCTCATCACTTTTAATCTGAAAAATTTAAATCTAAAGTTTGGTTGCTGGGTGCTCACTAATTAATAAGCAGTGTAACCAAGTTGCAGTGGATTAAAATTGTGTAATATTTCAGTCACACTTCCAGACATTTCTTTTCTGGGAAAGGCTGTTATCTTCACCAAACTTCACCTCTGTAATTTTGAAAATGAATTCTCCACCCTCTTTGTCATCTTCCAATTACATTTCTCAATCTGTGAAGATTTCACGGTCACTTCACGGTCACACGGATGTCTTTTTTTTCCCTTCGTCTCCCCACCCTTTATTGTCTGTCAAGGATATGTAGCTAGTCACATACTCACACATATGTGCACAGTTTTGTCTGTTTGTCTGTTGACTCTCCCTTTCTTGGTGTTTACAAAGTATGAATATGAATATGTACTGTATGTATCAACAGAACAATGATGGCATGCCAGAAAATCCCTTCACGTGACCAGTCAAATTGACTATCAGTCTTTATATTACTGATAAATGGGACTATTCTCCACGGTGCAGTGATCAGTGGAGGTTGGGCATCTGTCGCTGGAGTAATTAACAGTCTAAAGTTTGGCTTGTGCCTCAGCGACCTTGAGGAAAACACCTGCCCATGTGGATGAGATTGATATGTGCTCCAACTCTGACCCCCTCTGTTTACAAGGCTGTGTCCATTTCTCATTGGTGTCCTTTCTCCTCCCACTTCTAAAATTGCACCCACATACATCACGTAGAACTAATGCTTACTCATAATGTATGATTAACATTTGTGAGAAAGTGTCAATAATGTATTATCTGCATATTACTGTTGTCCAAATCAACTAGGCCCACTTGCTATGCCCCCATTCGTCTGCATCAAATGCTATGGCCCCAATGGGCACCTTAATCAGACATTGTTTGCATGATTTATTAGGGTTTTTATGTGGTTAACGAGCAACCACAAAAAACATGACAAACATGGGAAGGGTCTATTTGAGGATTTGTGAAGGATGTTTTTTGCCAATTTTTTTTTTAATTCTCTAAAACTACATTCTTCTTTCAGTCTATAGGGGGTGCTATAGAGGTAACTGGCCTCATATTGGTCAGATGTGTTCAGGGCTGGGGGGTAATTAGGTGTTTCATGTTTAAGCCTAATCGGGCAAAGTATGAGGGCAAATCGGGCAAAGTTAGAGGCTGTCAAATATACCTGACCTCCCAATTTCAATCCAAAATGGCCGACTTCCTGTTTGTTGTAGGGTGGGGTCATAATAATATTTTCTGTTGAGTAAACTGTGAAGAATCCCTGTACCAAGTTCTCTGCCAAATTAAGTGTGTCCAGAGTCCCATACGGGTCAAAAACATGGGCCGCTATTGAGGTATTCTTTATTTGACCTCTGTAATTTGCCTATGTACATTAAATATACACTAGCCCGGATCACTGTGCAAAATGAATGTAATTTTGTTTATGTTTAGCAGGATTATTGGTACATTAAAGTGCTCCAGGAAATTAATTAGTTAATTAACCTATTATTATTCATTGTAGAAGTACCAAAATCAGTCTAGTTTGGCATCTTCATGATATGTAACTGTCTAGAAAAATTGAAAAAGAGTTATTGCGTTCACAGCTTTAGGCCATTAATTAATTACTTAATTAATATTCATCATAGAAGTACCAAAATCAATCTAGTTCGGCGTCGTTATGATATGTACCTGTGTATAAAACTTTAATTTTTTTAATTAAATTTTTCGTTTTTTGAGTTACTGTGTTCACGTAGGATCTGAGGACACGGACGGAGGTGATTCTTTTTTTTCCCCCGATATAATAAATGTAAGACAGACAGTCTTTCTTTTTTGGAGCATGTAAAGTGCTCTACTTGTGAACTATGGGACATAACTAAAACCATACATAAATATGTCTGATTGTGCAAATAAAATGTCTTATATTTTTTACAATCACTTGTATTTCATTTCAATTCATTTATAGGTCCATGTGGCTGGAACAATGCATATTAATGAATGCACAATTTGTATAAGATCACACAATTTGACATAAATACGCCGGCTTTAGCACAGTGCTAATTTACATCTGCATAATTTTACTTTCAGACAGTGTATTGTTTGTAACTCTAAAGTACTTTCGAAAGTTTTTTCTTCTTTTCTAATAAATAATCTGACACCAGCATTCTTCCTGCCACTAACATCCATCATAACCCTATTCTCCATTAGCGTAGACACACACTCCTTAACACACAGCTAGGGACCAATATAAAAGCATGTTTGCCTTATTGTTTGCATAATGCCAGTCAGAATGTCCCTCCAATTTCCGAATCAGTATCCTCCTCTGTTTCCCCACCCTCCATTCAAAGGTACAAACACATTAAGGTTCAAGCTCTAATAGCCCATGTGATGGATGCCAGCGCATAATGAGCTCTTTATGAGACTTAATACCTACTGTTAATCAATGGACATAGCAGGGCACTTTTCAATACTACCTTCTAAGCATTTTAAAATGAGCCCCCATTGAAAAGATTGACTCACTTTCCGCATCCCTTTCCTCCCTTTTCATACTTCCTCTATCCCAGCGTGCAATTAGCCACATCACGTATTCCTGATCTAATGACGCCAGCTCTTTAGAAATGCCCTTTGCAGCTCTTGTATCAATAAGAGCTCTCCTAACTAAGAGATGTTTGGATAGAAAAAGGCAGTGTAATGTAGTAGGTGGACCAGAAAGTCCTCAGACCAAACAATAGAAACAGGGATGACCTATGTATATGACATACCCTATACAAGGATCCATCTGAAGCATCTCTGTGAATCACTCCTAGTTATTGTATTATTGGACTTTGATCTTTAGCTGCTCATGCAAAGTTTTGCTCAAGACCACTACACTAGCATCACAACATGTGTGTGCCATCATCATGTATAATCTAAATCCACACGTGTGACATTTACATAGAATAAAAGAAGTATGCTTTGTGCACTTAAAAAGAAGTCTGCATGTCCTTCCCATATTACAGTGGGGTCTCTTTAGGTATCACTTCCTCCCACTGTCCAAAAACTACTTGATTCACACCAAAAGCATCATTACTCTCCACTAAACACACTCCCCGGTCTAACTTGGTGCACTTTTGAGGCAGTGAGGCACAACCAGCAACCTGAATGATCTGAAGCAAAAAACAGATCAGAATTGTATTTTGAAAAATTAATCCAAGCAAAAATGTGGTGGTTTAGCCTCCTGCCTCTATACTTATATCAAGTAAACTGTGAACATATATACTGTACAAATGAGACCAAACATGCTATCAAAGTATTCTTGGTAGAAATGTTTCAACTAAACACGTAGTTCCCTTCCATGTTATATCACAACAGTGCCCTATTCAGATGGATTGTTGTAGCTCTATACTGCACACATGTGCCATCTTGTGCATTGTTTATGGTGTGCTGCATGTGTTCCTGGGTGCGTTTGATTATCCCTCCACAGCCTCTGAGGGAGCAGGATTCATTCTCACTCTGATAATGAGGAAGAGACTCTCAATGCCCTGAAGTCATTTCTCCAAGTCTTCCATCCTTCCTGTTGCATCCTTTTTTATTTTTTCACACCCTTTTACAGATTTTCATTCTCTGTTTTTACATCTTTCTATCTCACAGCTGCCTACTTCTGTTTCTTATCTTGTGATGCATTGTTGCCAGTTTACAAGGTTTACTGGGCTGTGCTGGAGTCATGCAGTTTTATGTCAGATGTGTCAAACTTAAGGCCCTCGGTTCTCCAAACAATTTCATCCGGCCCGCAAAGTATTTTTTAATTTGTATTATTAATGGCCCGGAAGTTATTTGCACTTTTATCTGCTTGTACTACTTTCCCCACAATGCATTGCGGCTGCTGAGTGGGCCGGCGCCGCCCCTTCCCTCGCTGCTGGTTGAATCCACACAGCTCTCATTCTCCAGCAGCAGGGACTAGTCGAGGATGCATAATCACAGTCTGACTCTGTAAGCTTTTTATTTGTGTGTGTCTCATCTGCTGCAGGAAACTAGGCTCACGTTCCCTTTTGACAAAAGTCAGCCCAAATCTCCACTTCCTCCTTGTTCCCAGCTGTTCTATAAACTGTCCGCCCCTCGCACTAAGTTCAATACGTGTTCTGCCGACTTCGAAAGACCTGTTTGCTATTGGCGCTACATATGCCCCTGAAAGCATACAAATGATAGTTCCAATGTTTCACACATATGCAGTGGTCCCTCTCTCATAATGTCTATCTCTGGCTCCAATTCTCACTATTTTTGGTAGTAGGCTACTTGTGTGGCCAACTTTTCTCTGTGACAAAAATAAACAAATCCAAGCACAGTTGTTCTGACACACTGTGCAGAGTTTAATCAAGGATCGGCTGATCCTACGTGTGAACACAATAACACACACACCGTGATCCGGGCTAGTTTGTATATTTACATAGGCAAATTACAGAGGTCAAATAAAGAATGCCTCTATAGCGCCTCCATGTTTCTGACCCCTATGGGACCCTGGACACACTTACTTTGGCAGAGAGCAATTAAACTTGGTACAGAGAACCTTAAACCTGAAACACATCTGACCAATATGATGGCAGAAAGAAGAATGTAGTATTAGGGAAATTAAATAAATTTGCCATAAAACATCAAAAAAGTCAAATAGACCCCATAATTTAGGAGAGGGGCCTCTTATTTATTTGTTAACAATATAAAAACCCTTAGAAATCACACAATGTCTGATTAAGGTGCCTGTTGGTGCCATAGCAGTTGTGGCAGTTGACTGATTTTAAAAATTTTGGCCCCATCTGTGATTGAGTTTGACATCCCTGTCCTAGTTGGACTATGTATGTCCTCCCTGTGCTACAGTGGATTCTATCTGGGTAATCGACAGCATGAGTCAGAAGATTTGCTTAATCTAAATTGCCTATTTAATTATTGTGAGAACGAATGGTTGTATGTCAGTGTATAAGAGAACTCAATGGGCTGGTAAAGGTTTGCGTGTGTGCAAATTGAGTAATGGTGCGTTCCAGTTGAACTTGGAAATTCCAACCTCCGAGTTTGGAGTTGTAAAAATCAACTTGATGTGGGAATTACTGCTTGGGCACTCTGGGCAACACGGACAGCCCTGAGATGAAAAATCCATCATGGCAGCTTTTACAGCTATTTTACAAGAAAATTTAAAATATTATATTTATAATATTCTATCCTATCCTATATAATCATCCAAAAGCAAAATGTTGATTTGACACCGGTAACAACAAGGACTTTACCTTTATCCCTTCTCTCACGCTCTTATGACTTCCTGTTTTTGTCTGGATATACTAAATAATAGTGATAATAAAAGTAAAACGTTATTTCACCTGCTGATGTAGCCTGTCATCTATAGTCGCAGGGCTGACACACACTGACAGACAACCATTCACTTTCACATTCATTCACGTGGGTTAAGCGTTTAAAACTATTAGAAGAATTTTCTTTTTTATTCTAAAACTATTTTCACTAGTCAAATTTAGCCTGGAACAGTGGTGCATCCCTGTCTCCAGCAGCTCCATCTTACCTGCTTTCTATCTGTGTCTTCCAGGTGACTGAAGTGCAGACTGACATTACAACGGCCCTTTAGGAGGCCCTTCCCCACAGCTTTCTCGACTGTCTACTGCCCCTTATCAACCCCCCCCCCCCCCCCCTTTCCTGTACATTCCCCAAGCCCGGGCATGGATCTAAAGGATCGCAGACATCGCTCGCTCAACAGGGGGCGCTGCTCCAAAGAGTCCCAGTACAACACCTCCTCCCTGGACACAGAAGAGTGCCGCGTCCCCACACAGAAGTCCTACAGCTCCAGTGACACACTCAAGGCATTTGACCATGAACAGCGGCTTCACTATGGAGGATGTGTGACTGACCTGGTGCATCACGAGGCAGACGAGTACTCAAGGCAAGGTGAGTGGACTAAACCCCGACACCACTTATATGTAGCTATACTGTACAGGTAAAAAACTTCAACTAAAAAGAAATGTGATCAACAGAAAAAAAAATACAACTTGGAACCCGCCATTATATATTTTTTCCAACTGAGTTCTGCCGAAGCCACGCCCCAGCGAATTTTGATTGGATAGGTGAGGGCAGCACATCTGGGTTGCAGAAGAACCTGTAAAAAATGAGTGACATTGATTTGACTTAATATGACAGTTTGTAACGTTCATACAAAAGCCTCTATGTTATAACTACTCTGTGATGAACACAGATTATGAGAGAAGAGGCCAGTCTGGGTTTGTTTACAAATACTTCCCTTTAAATCCTCCATATAATGCCTTTAATACAATTGTGTGCTAAACATGTCACGCTTCCTCTATTTTTATCAAGCACAGTAAAATATTTTTTTTTTCCTCTGGGATGCCTAACTCCAAGGACTTAGGCTGGAAGGACACAACAAATTTCAAGGATGTAGTAATTTCCTTCAAAGTGTTACCAATTATTGTTTTCTTCCTTCAGCTGTTGTAGCCATGGCAATTCTTTTTTTAGGAGAAGAGTTCAGCCTCACAGCCTTTGTGCGTTCACACTTTAAAATTCTTTTTGCACATACTCATGTTTTGTTTCACTCTACCCAGCTTAAGCCAAGATGTGCTTCTTCTTCAGGCTTTTGTTATCACATAGTATAAATGCACCAGCACAGTACCAAAGCAGACCTTTAGCAGTGGCAAGCCTGTCATAATGAACTTGTGTATTCCCCGGTGAGCGAGTGAGCCGATAGGCCGATAGGTCATCTCTTAAGGGGTGGGTTGGCCCTCATTTAAACTGTGTGTTTCTATGTGATGTGCTGTACGTGGGTATGTGTGTGTGTGTGTTGGAGCGAGACATGAAAGAGGCACTATTGATCCCTGGCTAGTGAAAGGAGTCAGACTCAATGGGATTGATCGGTGCTAAGCTCTGTTTTCTCTGCATGGACACAGGCAGAGGGCCACAGCTCTCAGTAATGCAACACCACAGTATACAGACACAACCTTGGGACACATTTTGTTGAGTGTTGAAGATGCTGTACAATCATCATACAGATTTGACATTGAGTTTATTAGCCAAACACCACCAATGATCAACTAGAGCTCAAGTGGAAAGAGAAACTAAAAGTCTATAGAGAGTCATAGTCAGACACATACAGGTATGAATGGTATAGAACTGTAACAACTAAGACAACACACTTACTTGTAAAATAGTAGCAATTCAAATGCATTTTACCACATAAACATACAAATAAATACAAAAAAAACATACAATAAATATGTATTAAAATATATCGGCAAAAGCAAGCACACAATATGAATATCTGCTCTCCGAATTAATTGCATCGTTTATCTGTATAGATCTAGTGTCACCAAACTCCTAATAGTACCTCCAATGTGTATTTCTTCAGACAATGCATATGTAAGCTGCCCCCAAATAGACTACACAGACAAGCAACTATCACAGGTGAAATCATCACATACAAGAAAATACAATTGAATGCCCTATTTCTATAAACAGCTCCATCTGGAAGGTTTTCAGTACAAAAATCCAGAGATGGCATGGCAAGAAATCATAGAAACCGATCAATCTGACAGATATTTCTAACACTTGGCCCACACGGACATGCTTTCAAACCACCAAAATACACCAGCAAACAATAACTCACTCTGTGACATCAAAGATAAAGATGGTGAAAACTGCTTTTATTGGCAGAGTGTGTAAAGGACTTTTAAGTCAGTGGTGTGTGGTGTTTCGGACACACTCCAATGGTGCACCATGCTGACCTCACACTAGGGCGATAGCTGATCGATACTGCAGTACTCTCAGCCTATCAGCTCCTCCGAAAGCCCAGAGCCACAGATGCATCGTGGGAAGTGTGGCCACAGGAGACCAACAGTGTTGCAGCACCATAAGGACTGTGACACCACGAGAGGAGGAGGAGGATTATTGGAAGGAGGAACAGAAGAAAGAGTTGGAGTGAGAAGATCTGAGCAAAAGATGTGTTTATTTTTTGTTTCAAAATAACAATCCCACTAAGTATTACCAGCATATATCGTGACGTGGAACTAGAAGTACTAACAACTCTTCCAAAGGCAAAATTATTCTGTTTGTTAAAATAATCCAGTAAATAATTGAGATTCAGAGAGCACTACCATCTTGTGAGATTAAATAGCTAACTGGCATATCACATTGTAGACAAGCTGCTGAAGTTCAAATCAAACACCAGGATGAAAATAAAATGCTATTTATGTAATGGCGTGGTCTTTGCTTGCCAGATTCACTATTCCAGTTTTTCAAAGTTTGATGATTTCCTGGAATTTTGGGTTCACAGGTACAATCGATACAATATCCTTCAATATCTCTTTAGTCTAATATGGTCCTAAAGTATAGAATAACTGCAGTCGTGTTTTTACAGAATTAACAAACAAGGAAGTCTAAAACAGGTGACTGTTATGTTTTATGTCTGGGACTGCAGATGGAAATCAGCACTGTGCTAAATTCGCTGAATCTACGTCAAATTGTATGATCATATGCAAATGGTGCGTTCATTAATATGCATTGTCCCATCCAAATAAACAAATAAATGAAATGAATGACGGTGCAAACTGTATAGACACTTTAAAATGTTTGTTATATCAAATGTTCAAAATTCCAGAATGGTACTAATGTTTCCTGACCAGGCTCTGATATTACCTACATGTGGCAGAGTGGTTGGCTTTTCTCAAAACCATCTTAATTTCTAATGTATTGTGGTTTATGCTAATTTCTCTATTGAAAATGTATCATGGTCTTGCCTACAGTTGCCTTCATTCTGGAATTTAGAACATTCTGTTTACAAACGTTGAAACGGTCTATAGGACTAAAGGCCAGTTCATACTCCACAAGAAACGAGAACTTATTTCTCGCGGGTGGGGGGCTCCGAGACAGAAATTATAAAATGTATTTCTCTGAGCCCTAGTTCGGAAGTTCTTGCTGCCTGTTCTCGACACATCAGCTAAGCAGAACGTTCTTTGGCAGGGTGTCCGAGAACATTTGTTGTGATGTTTTTTTGCCGTGCTGTAGTTCAATGTGAGCAATGGATAAGATTCTCTGGGAGTATGAATGGTCATTCTCATGGAGTATGAATGGTACTTCTCGTGGAGTATGAATGGTTCCACTCATGGAGTATGAATGGTCCTTCTCAGGGAGTATGACTGGTCCTTCTCGTGGGGTATGAATGGTCCTTCTTGTGGAGTATGAATGGTCCTTCTCATGGAGTATGAATGGTACTTCTCGTGGATCATGAATGGTCCTTCTTGTGGAGTATGAATGGTCCTTCTCAGGGAGTATGACTGGTCCTTCTCGTGGAGTATGAATGGTCCTTCTCCTGGAGTATGAATGGTCCTTCTCATGGAGTATGAATGGTCCTTCTCGTGGACTATGAATGGTCCTCATGGAGTATGAATGGTCCTTCTCGTGGAGTATGAATGGTCCTTCTCGTGGACTATGAATCAGCCTTAAAGCAGATCAAAACCACAACTAAATTGAAATGAATCCGTGTCGGCATCTTTTCTCAATGCCATTTACATTATATGTGGGATAATTCTAATTCGTATATACAAAGGTCACACTATGTATGTTGCTTTAAAATTATTTTCACAGGAATTACTGTGGATAGAGAGTGAAAGAGTGCTTTTTATTTCACCATAAAAAGTATTTGACCTTGTTCATTATTTAACATCATAATATTCATCAGATACTTTACTAATTCATGCACCAATAGACTAGACCAGAAATTATGAAGCTCTTTGATGAAATAATAATGTTGTTTTTGTGTTGGTGTGGAAAGCTGTCATACCGGCGTTTACTCCTTTTGATAAGAAGTTTTGAGGTCATTCTGTGCTAATCTAGGATTGATTTAATGGTTATATGCAGCACAACCAATTTACAGCTCTGTGGTGTGTTAATGCATATTGACCTACCTTTAGTGTGTCATTAGATTTATGTGCCAGACAAAAAGGTGTGAGTCATACGAGTGGGACCCAGGCACCCACTGACCATGTGTTTAGATAAAAGACACAAACATTTCTCAGGCTGTGTAATATTTTGTAACCCAAAGGCCCACCTTTAACACATAATAATGTAACACTTTTAAACGTTATTTTCTTCTCTTCTCAAAAAGATTGAAGGCACACATTTCCCAAGTACATTTCCTGATTGATTGATTAATTTTTGTATCCATTTGCATGAGTGCAAATTATTACGAGTACAGCAGATGTCCCGAGGATATGTTCCCAGCCAAATCCAGGATCTTGGGGATGTAATTCTTCAAGCAAAAACTCCAAACACAAACATTTCATTATTTAACTAGATCTTACTTTTTGCAACTGTGTAAACATTACACACTCCTATTGATTTACTTACTGTATTTTTGGACGCTACAGTTAGATGCCATTTATATTACTGAATGCTCAAAGTACAATTAATTAGAATTGTGTGTTTGTGTCTGTGAGCTTGGATTATACTGAAATAGTAACATTAATTAACATGAGTTACCATTATAGAGGCTCATCAGAGTGTTTATCAATTACTGCTGTTCAATTCAAGCTGTTGTAACCATAGACTACATTTATGATCAGATGCAAACGCAAAATATAGTATACAAATGCTCCCACGGATTTCCATTCATAAATATACATTCACTGAGCGCACATCCTGTTACTAACAAGTGTCCAGATGCTGATGTAGTCCATGCTGACATGTTATATTTACAGAGTGTCTTTTGCAGACCTAGATGGCCTTGAGTTAGTTAGTTCACCCACAGGACTGATAGTCACTGGATAGTTCAAAGAATTCTTTGTATACTATTGTGATGGTTATGTGTAAAAATAGGAAAGGGTGCAACAAAATGTGATTGCTTCATGTGATTGGCCAGTTATATTGCAGATATATCTAATATCTATTTCTGGTTGGACAAACCATAATGCAGTTTTGAGCATTATGTAGAATTATGTTTTGTTAAACCTGTCTGCTTTATAAATCAATTTAAAGTGTCTACAAATAGTCCCTTATATTTATTGACAATGTACCTTACAATCCCCATTGGGATTAGAAATTTGGAAAGCAAAAATAACACAACAGCAGTTCACATTTTGGCTGATCTGGTTTCACTCTATCACTCCATCTTACTTCATCAAAAATACATGCAGTACAGTTTTATACCAAGACACTATACTAATGCACATACGGTATGTAGCCAATTACAGTGGAACAAATTGCAGCGATCTACAAAATGCTAGGTAGCCAAAATGTTTTTGCTTGAAATTTACGATATAGCCAAGAAGTGCATGAGCGGGCCTAATAAAATACCACTTAAAAAGATAGAGTGGTTTAACAATCCTATGGACAAATAAAACTGTAACACCTCCCACTGGCATAAATCAAAATACATACAAAGTAGGAATAGGGCAAAGGCATATGAAAAACTATGCACATTCGAAGACAGACGTGGCACAGGCAACTATCTCGAAGAGCAGTTTTATCAGCAGGAAGGATAGAAAGACATGACTTTGTAATGTAAGCATATTCATATTTAGTACAAATCTTGCACACCATTTTTCCAGTCTAGTTTTTAAGCTTCCCCTTAGGGTTTTTTTGTAAATTTTCATAAAACAGATTTAGTTTTCCAAAAGCCCACCTGCTGTCCCTAGAGCTGATCATAGTCTTATTACTTCATCCGGTGGAAACAATTTCAAATCCAACATGGCCTCTTCAGTGTAAAGTACTTCATCTCATTGTGTACAAATCATATTTGAAGCATACGCGCAACTTAAACTGTATTAGCCCAGTCAGATCTTGAATGTACTTACATTTTATTATTTTATTTAAAGTCATCTATTTCTGTCTGTATGGTATTTAATAGATTTGCATTCTTTCAGGTGTTGGCACACTGAAAAACGTAAAACTGTGCTCTACTACAAAAATGACACAAACAATCTTTAGATACATAATTCCAATTTGCACCTAAATTTGAAGCTTCAAGGTAAAATCTGATATACTTGTTAATACAGTGATTCTGAAATATGTCACACCAAGTACCAACTCAATAACAACAACTTTAAAATACCATTATATGGACCTAAAATCAGCCTAGATCTGGGCCAACCCATGCATATGACATAAGAACAAAACAGACAGCACAAAACACCACAACCGGTCCAAACTAGAACTACAACTGGTCTAAATCCAGGAAAAATGTGCCTAAAACAAGCCTGAACTTACTTGAACTTTTGTATATGTATTTTTCGACAATGCAGCACTATTGCCCATATGCCAAAATTTCCCATAAAGCGACAATAAAGTTCTCATCTCATCCCAAAACAAAAAAAACGAAATCCTTGTGACCTAAGACCAGTCACTCTCTTTTGTATTTCCTTTATTTTTTCCCCTCACTCCGAACCTTAATGCTCTCTTGTGGCTCTCTGTGTTCCAGTCCATCTCTTGCACTACTTCCCCTTCATTTCCCAAAGGTGTGGCATCGCCGCACGTCCACCTCCAAACAGCAGGTATTATCAGAGGCACTGCAGTCTCTAGAAGCTTTGGCCTTTCCCTCTCCGGATCCTTTTGAATAAGCCCCTCCATTCTGCCACTGCTGCTTTGTCCCTCCGGGTTGGAAAGCGCACAGGGGACCACCACCAACCACCTTCTTGTCTGACTGCCCGGACAACATTCACCAGCACACACCACTCATTTCAGCCTTCGTGGAGCTCCTTTTCTTTTCATTTTCAGTTTCTTTTATGGCATCTTTGGCTCTTCTGTCACACCTCTCATGCCTGCTTTCACCTTCTCATTTTTCGTTCCCTGCCATTTCGCTCACTCGTGCTGTTCCTTTATTGGTGCTTTAGTGGTCATATCACACATGTATTATGTCGAGACCCTCTGTGGAGAACGACAACACTGCATGTGCCTTTGTATTCCATTTCACACTGGTTTGCCAGAGCTCTATAGGATTGATCTCCCATCATTATATTGAACAGTACTATATACGCTCATTGTTGGATTGAATCACAAAAGAGCAGCACATATAGAAACTGGAGATACAGACACCATTTGGAGAGATTGTGTGTTGGCTGGCCTGAGGATCGAACCCACAAGCTGCCTGCTTCCCTATATACATTTACTTTTTCTCTCTTGTGTAGAATGACCAGCACTGTTCAAAAGCTTCACACACGAGATAAACATATCTCGTGACTTCAAGAACTGTTTCTAACGATCCTCTTCATTAAGACTCTGGACGAACCTTAACTATTCAAAGAGAAACGCCTCTCATGTCACTGTGTTGACACAATCTTCTGTGACAGGATGAAATGAACTGAGATATTTAATAGATATGATTAAGACCTTCAACACTTCAAAGCACCTCTTAGTAACAGCACCTTTTAGACACCACAGAGGTAGTTTGAAGACTTTATTTCAGCGTGTCAAGCATTTGACGGAAGCAGCCTGTAAGTCAGGTGTAAATTCCTCTCTGCTGCATACAGTTTGATTTGTGTTAGTGGGAACTCTTGTTAAGTCAACCTTGCCAGGGAGCATATGTCTGTGTTTGGGAGAAGAGAAGTCTGTGAGGGTTATTGTAGTAGTCGATTCACCTGGATTTGTCACACATTGCTGCACCTGCACACAGTCTAAGGCCTGCATTAGGGGATGGTGTTAACTTCAGTTCTTCTGACACTTGTTGCTAGCAGCATCAGCAGCAGCAGTTGGTGGTTCCACGTGTCACAGATGTACGCGTCACATATGACTGTACGTAATATTGCCCTTCTCAGGACAGGAGTATGTTAACAATAATAAAGGCTAAAGCCCTGTTCAAAGATGGCATTAGCATGTGTTTGCTGTGATTGTCTCAAGTGGACTGCAACATCTGTGCACATCTGGCATCTCCTCATGTTTCTCCAGTGACCACTTGTGATCCAATTTCACTTTTCAGATTTATATGGAAATAGGCTACATGATAAGCCTGAACAGTAAGTAGACACATTTAGTTGTTTTAGGATTACTTAGTACATTACATGATTTAAAAATATTGATACACTTACCACTTTGTTAATATATATAATACAAAAATCACCTAAATAATATTAATAATAAATAACCTTTACTGTCCATTAGAGTATTATCAATTAGGCACAAATCTGGGACTCTGTAGGGCCTGAAAACTATCAAGTAGCCCTTGGTGGTAATATTGGTTGATTGAGGTAGCGTCTACTGTTATTGGGTAATGCTGCATTCCAGTGGTCCTCGAAGCTCAGAATTCAGAACTCAGAAAACTCCAGTTGTTAACTTGGAAATAAAAAAATCTATAACGTTAACAGCTTCATTTTGCAGTTAGCAGGATTAGCAACAGGCATTTTATCTCATTTTGTAACAGCAGCATGCTAACAGACCCGGGTTGACAGAAGTGAATGGCTCATATAAAATTAAAACAGGATTTGGATTTTTCCAAATTTCAACCTCCATGTACAACTCACCATTAGGCCTGCTGGTAAATCAGGAAGTATTCTATAATAAAGAAGTGCTCTGTTGTACACATTAGCTCTGGTGCTAACTGGTTGTACATGGCTGAGAAAGTCTATGAAGAGGGGAAGAAGAAAATAATATAGTAAAGTAATTGTTTATTGTTTTTTGTTATTTTAGAGATATTAGCGTTGATGCTAACGGTGCTCTTTTGGTGCTAATAGTTAAATTAATGGTACAGTTATAATGTAAGTAGTCTTTATTATGTCCAAGGCTGCTTTATTGTTGTGTGACAGTGACAGACACTAGTTTCAGAATCATTTTAAAACTACTCTATTATAGGCTACCTTTAAGAGTTGAGCCTCAATTATAGCTTGATGCTAAAGTAGCAGTTTCCACCATCTGTTCTTACTCACTGTTTAAAAAAAGCAAGAAATCCACAAGAGTAAACACAATTATTATAAATTTCTGGTTCTGAAAAACAAGTCTTAATTCATTGCACTCTGACAGCACTGTGCCGTATTTTTCATGTATTTTACAACACTAGTTTAAAACAATCACTCCACTCTAATTGAGAAATACACAATTCTATCAGTATAAAAGACAACGTATATACATTTGGTAAATAGTTGTAAATAGATTTAAGGAATCTGTTAATTAAAAAAAAAAAAAAAAAAACATTAAAATGGCCTTTTAATGCCCAGTGTTATAAGCAAAGTCACTGATTACAGATTTTCAATATAAAATGTAATCATGTACTATTTACATCATAGTTTTGGGTGTGTTAATTCACTTGACTGAATTGTCAAAAAAAAATTAAATGCTATAAAAAGTAGGGCTGTCAGCGTTAAAACGTTAACGCATGCAATTAGTAAAAAGTTATTGTTATTGATCAATTAACGCAGATTAATCAACTGTTTTGGACGACTTCCTCCTCTGTTTGACAGAACAACACACAGGAGAGCGGAGGGAGAAAGTGGGCAGTAGTGACCGTGTCCAAACGCAGCCTGCTTTCAGAGAGTGAGCAGCAGACATAAGCATGGAGAATCACATAAATTACAAAAAAATATTGACTGTACCGACAGTGTTCAGCTTGTAAATGCATACTACAGACCTCGATCTACAAAACTGTTTTTATACAGCTCTGCACACGACCCGACACACATGGCACTTCTGCCGTCTTTGGCCCTGTTTTTCTCACAATATATTTGCTGTAGTTTCACAAAAACAACAGAATTCAGTTGTCTAGACGTCCTGTCTAAAGTTTTGCAGTAAATTCAGTCTGCAAACGGCTCTGTGCATTCCACAAGATTCCACTGAACATGAAATAGTACATACTTATGGACATCAGTGCATTAACCTTCACTCTGGACGATCAAAGCGAGAACAAAGCAGCTGCATGTCATCAAAAATAAATGGCATCGAGATTAAACACGCTTCCTATGATCCTCTTTATATTTGTCTTCTTGGTCACAGACGCCTCTTTTGCCAGCTGCTGACACTCCAAAGCGTCCCAGAGCTGCCGCAATAGTCGGGAGGATTCGCCTGAGAATGTCCCGGGGCCAACATCACACCACTCCTCAAATACTCGCTGTGCTTCCACTTATCCCATCCCCATATTTTCCCTTTTATAAACATATAACAGCTCACGAGGGTGTGCATGTGTTGCCCCAGTACATGCAAAAAGGCTCTTAAAATGAAAGCTTAACTCAATGTAACATCTGGTCTAGCATTTGGTCTCACAGACAAATAAACAGCCTCTGTGTGAATGGGACCATACAGTTTACCCAAAATATTCACTTTTCTCTGCACAAACTGTAATTTTAGGACCAAACTCAAAAATATTTACAGTCAATATGTTTTTTGATTTGGCTCCAATATTACTGTTGGATGTTTGCATCAGCATCCAACTTATGTGTGCTACTGACCTTGGTTGACCCAAAGAAGAACAAGAACTACAGAAATATTGAGCTGAAAATAAAATAAAAAGATTTGAAATTTCTACAGTGTATTTGGTTTGTTTGTGAAGCTCAGCTGTTCATGCCTGGTAAAGCTGACAATATTTTACAAAGAATTTTGGAGAAATGGGCAGAGCAAGGTGATTGAAGCCAAGGCAATCTTGATAAATGCATGGTTGAATGCATGAGTGCATCTATCTGCAAGAGAATGAAAGTACCCTGACACCTGTCAATCAAAGTCACCACACTCACAATGTAAGAGGTTAATAGAGCGGAAATCAGGCACCCCCCACATATAATTGCCCCCAATGAGAACCTTCCTCCGGAGGTCACTGCCTGCTTTAAAAAATATGTTGTTTACGTTTATGGTCAAGTTCATTTTAATTTTGTGTGCCAGTCTCATGGATAAAATAAAGAGGTTATGGTAGTACTACAATGTCTGTCCTTGGATATACATTTAGATGTGTTTGTACGCTGCAGGTGGGGGGTTGCTCTTGACCTCTAGGTTCTAAAAGGCCATATCATGCCTTTTCCAATTAGAATACTTTTGGGCCACATCTATGTCATCCATGTTAAAAAAAATCAATAAATATTGCTTTCGTTCTAAAATAAATAATCAAAGATTAGGTGCATTCACATTTAAAGCCCCCCATTCCCCTGCTGCCCACATCCATTCACCCCAAACAGAGCTAGACATAATTTGCATTACTGTTAGCATCTGTTAGTGCTTTCTGGAGAAGTTTTCCTCACCTTTACGTCAAGTGGAGCACTTTCAGCTTCTGAGAAGTTCAGTGCCTCTGCATACAGGATTACTCAAACATGTATGAATGAAAAGAAACACCACATTAAGTCTGTGAAATCTTGTGTTAATGCTACAAAAGTGTTAGCTATTAGCACTGTCGCTGGCACAGGTGCATGGAGCCACATGCAAACAGTGGGTAACAAATGAGAGAAATAATAGGAAGAGGCCAGGGAAAAGCATGTGGATGGTGCCAGCTATTTGGCACCAGCGCTGGCTTGTATTTATTCACACACACACACACACACACACACACACACATACACATACACACACACATACACAAATAGTGGGGTTACAAACAAGACAATTAATTGACAGAGTCTGGGGAAATGCATGCTGACATCTGCACATTTTATGGAATAAAATCATTTATCAAACAATTTTATGTAGGTTTTTTGGAGAGTTGAGTTAATCTATGTTTACTATGTAATGACCCTTTTTGACTCTGCTTTGGCAGCTTTTGATAAATGAGGCACATTGTAAATGTCACTGTTATCAAGTGTTTTTTTTCTTCCTTTCCCTGCTTCTCAGCCTAGTCACTTGCTTCTTAGGTTGTAATTAAAGTTGTTCCCCAGCCACAGAGTTTAGTGCGTAACTGTGCGTGAGTGTGAGTGAATGTCATTTCTTATACGTCTTGAAAAGGGGAAACAAGTTGGCGCTTGTTCTGTTGGTGCCTTTTACTTGAAATCACTCACAAACCATTGACTTTCAAGTATATACTCCATTGTATATTTACTAGGCAGATACATACCTATTGAAAGGGAATGCTTGCTGCAAAGATGTTTTTTTGAAATGCAATCATTTATTGCAACAAAGATGTATGTAAAGTAAAAGCTACTTTAAATAGAAATAGCGCATCGTCAAAAGAATCCAGTAAAAGTCTCAAATAAGACGCCCCTTATAAAACAATAGATACCAGTTGTCAGTTTAAATATATTTTTAGGTGTCTTTATCTCCATCAAGTCATATTTCCCAATGTGTACGATTATGGACTGATGATGATTGACAGCTCAATTTCTTACCTCTAGTGTCTAAGGAAATTCTAGATTCTTTAAGCCTGAAAATGATTAGATAGAAATGTCATGGACCAATTTTTTTGAATCTCTTTCTTCTTTCCTGTAGTTAGACTGCAGTATGTAACTATTGTAACAATTTTTTAAACATACTTTAGTGGACATAAATAATGTCCCTTATACCATATGGTGTTGGTATTCTGTGAAAGATAATTTACTGACAATGCATATGAAACAACAAAAACTATTGATCTGCAGTATTTGACATTGGTTATTCTACTGCATGCTTTGTACATGATCTACAGTCAAACAACAATTTTAGCTTTACCGCTTAGCTTTTAGATTTACAGTGAATGACTGGCAATTGTTCTGGGTACTATAAGCACTAATATGCATACATTTGCAACATGGGACAATTCACATATCATCCTTAGAAATATAAAATAAAATGTGTCTTGACCTGATATTTTGTGACATACATTTATCTTGTTAACCGTATGTCCCTTTTAACCTCTCTCTTCTATTTGAGGCTGAGAGGAGCTTAGTGCTACCCCTCCGAGTGACAAGCCCTCCTCCTGAGTGCATGGTGTTTGTGTCATGTCCCGTCATGTCCTGTCCAACACGGGCTGCTGTCCTCTGGGCTGAAGTAGAACTGGTCCAGGGATAGATGACATTTGTCACACCTATTTTGGTCTTCCTCATTAAAAGGCGCGAGGGCCCCCATGGCAGAACGTGAACCGAAAGAACGGATGTCGTCTGCGAAGTGTAGGAAGTGTTTGACCATGACACTCCACTCTGATAATCTGTTAGCTTGTTACCACGGTACTAATAATGGTGCTAATCAGATGCCAAATGCTATGGGAACTGTATTGTTGTTTGACTAAGTATGACCAGGCTGCTAATGATATTCACACGTTTAATGTCAATATGTTATTCAGTGTGTGTTCTTTGACTTCCTGTTGAGGTCAAGGTGGCACATAACACTTCTTGATAGCTTGAGTCATATCTAAGAAAAGATATTAATTGATCTGATGGGAATTGTCCTATTTAATGCACTGGTGCAGACTTACTCACATTTACAGTCAGAATTAGATCCAACGGTTATTTCTGATCTAATTTGAACGTTTTATAATCTCTCATGAAATAGTTATAGACTCATTATTTGTGAATGGAAACATGAATGTAGCGACACTCAATAAAAGCGTAAATTGCATTGTAAGTGCTTAGAGCTGCTTATATATGTCATATAATTATGTCTAGTGAGTCAGATTTGATGCACAACAGGGCGATCAGCTGCATGTCAACCCCTTACATTAACATACATTGTAATGGTCAAATATTAGCGGAAGCCTTTTCAGAAACTAGGCCTGTGCTGTCGTCCCCGACAGCAAGGTGTATATCGGCGAAAACGGCCCCATACGTCTTCCCCGTACGTCTGCCCCGTACGTCATCCTGTACGTCGTCCCCATACGTCTGCCCCGTACGTCTGCCCCGTACGTCTGCTACAACTGTTACCAACGGGCACCTTAATCACTTTTTTCATTTGTCTGGATGTTTGTGAAGAATGTTTTTCCCAAATTTAGAAAATTCCCTAAAGCTGCATTCTTCTTTCAGTCTATAGGAGGTAACTGCCATCATATCAGTCAGATGTGTTCAGGGCCGGGAGTAATTAGGTATTTCAGGTTAGAGCCTAATCGGGCAAAGTATGTGCACATTAGAGGCTGTCAAATATACCTGACCTCCCAAATTCAATTCAAAATGGCCGACTTTCTGTTTGTTGTAGGGTGGGGTCATAATAATATTTTATGTTGGGTACACTGTGGAGAATCACTGTACCAAGTTTCATTGCTCTC